>PVJI01017186.1:0-20671 GCA_004026765.1 Micronycteris hirsuta | reverse complement strand
CATTGGGAAATACAGAATCTTCAATTTTGAAATTAACTACATAAATTATCTTCTTGACTCTCTCATTCGCCCTAGGATTCCCTTAGATATAATCCCTAATTTCTGCTTTTAAAAATCATCTAGGAACAGGAGTCCATTATTTCTTTAGGAAGACCATGATTCTTTGTTTTAAAGGTCTTACATAGAATTAATTTAATCACTTTATAGCCATTAAGTTCTGCCCTATGAAACTAGTAGAGTTGTTCATTCATTTCCTCATGAATTTCTGTCCAAATATTTAGTAACAATTGTGTTAACAATAATAATAACTGGAATTTATTCAATATTTTATTCCAGGAAATATTCTATGTGCTTTTGCACATATCTTTTAATGCTAATGATAATCCTACAAAGTAGATTCAGTTATTAATGCTGTTTTATAGATGTGGGAAAATGGGGGAAGGATATTGTAGTAATTTACCACAGGTTTAACAGCTTCCCCAATGTCACTGGATCAAACACAAATCCTAGTTCTACAGCTCTTACAACTAACTATTGACTATTTTGTTGTAGTCATACAGCTCATATATAATCTTTAAATCTTTCCTTCTTAACTAAGTGCATTTTATTCAACTGCATTTCATGTATCAATAATTGGAACTTATCACAAGAAAAAATTATAACTATGTGTGGTGAAAGATATTAACCAGATTTACTGTGGTGTTCATTTCACAATATATACAAATATTGAACATTATCTCATATGCCTGAAACTAATATAATGGTGTATGCCAGTTACACTGCAATAAAAAAAAGAACTGGAGTGTTTTCACTATTCTTTGTATTTCCCTATATAAACTGCAACTTTTCGCAATTAAATGCAATAGGTCAGATGTGGTTTATCCATGGTACAGATCCCTGAGAACTGATTTTCTCACTTCATGTAAAGACCATTCTAGTACTAATGTAGTTTAAGCTGGCCTATGCTTACATTGCTAATATTAGTAATATTGTTGCTGTAACAGAGTCAAAGAACAATGGAAAAATTCAACTCATTCAAACACATTTTGCCAATTGGATCTCCTTATATCTTTACTTTGTAGTCATAATGTTAGACCTATGTACGACACTATACAAGGTCAGTCCAGAGGTATCCAGCCATATAATATGCAAAGTAGAGATATTTATTGAAGAAGATACAAGATACAAGAAACATTGTACATAGGACAGTGATGCCTCAGTCCCCTTCAAAGTAGGCACTCACAGTTTTCCCACTTGCCATCTGCTGTTCTATTGTATTTTCCTGAATCTCATCAATGGTCCAAAATCTCTTCCCTTTCAAAGGTGATTTTAGTGTAAGGAAAAGCCAGAAGTCTCAAGGCACCAAATCTGGGCTGTTAGGGGGGCTGAGTCACCTGGGTAATTTGACACTTCACCAAAACCTCCGCAGGAGACATGATGCATGAGTAGGCATGTTGTGATGAAGCTGCAAATCACCAGCTGCCCATAGTTGCAGTCTTCTGAATCATCTGATTAGTTTCCATGGAGCTTAACATAAATCTGAAGCAGATTCGTTGCTCTACTCAGTCATTTTGAATGCTGTGGCCACACAGTACACACACTCACTCAACAGCGTCTACTGCCCCCACCGACTAGTATAGTGAAGTCATCAGTGTTCACCCATGCACATTCCAGTCCACTCTCCTTGGCTGCCAGGTTACATCGATGTCTCACAAATCATTCTCATTATATTAACAATGGCTGGACCTTTTTTGGACAGACCTTGTATATAGTATATATGTTAAATTTTATCCCATTCAATTTAATCTGTCAAAAGCCTTTGAATTTTACTCTTTCATCCTACATATTAGCTATCTATTTTAGCATTGTATGGCTCACTGTATTATCATTATCATCAAACAATTTTTGCTCATAAATATTTCATTCTTGAACTAAAACAATATTTTCAGTCTAATGGTCAGCCTAAGGTTGCCCAAATATCTTATGTTTTATTATCACAAAAGTAGTCAGGCAAAACTTATTAAAGCTGTTTTGAAAACTAATTTGCCTCGCATTCACTTTCCATTAAAGCTGCAAAGGAATAGCGTACTTGGTAAGGACCCACTTTCTGACTTATTTATGTATTCTCTTCCAATTCATTAGATTCCTAGGTGAAGAGCAAACTTGTCCTAGCAGGGAATAAATGTGGTTTTACCTAAAAGTAGGAAACTCTATTCTCACATGTGCTGTAACAGAAACCAACATTAAAGAGAATAAAGTCACCCTGATTGAGAAATTTTGCCAGCTTTATTGTTACAAGCTCTCTGCGTAACTCCCATTGCTATAGTCATTTTTCTTTAAGTCACTTGGTACTTCAATTATTTCTATGGGCTCTTTCTCAGGTTATTTTAAAATACATATGAGAAACTAAAAAAAAAAAAGGAATGAAAAAACAATTTAAACTAGTTAGTGTCTTTATTCAGTTAACATTCTCTTTCTGAAGTCTTTCAGCAATACTTTCAGAAAACACATTCATCTTGTTCCAATGCTAATTCTTGGTATTCACCAGTGAGAGAAAGAAAGAAGTCACTTATACTACCAGAAAACACAGAATGGTGCAGGAGGACCATATTTTATTTAATATGAACCTGGCACATAATTTCTCATCTGATATAGAGGTCTGAAAAAATAAGTGAAAATATAAGTTTTAAAGTAATATATACCAAGAACAATCTATTTCTTTAGTAGAAACTAACCTCATGTAAACCCTTTAATGATATGATTAAGAATTCAGCAATGCCTCTGTATGTAATTCACAGTTCCAAATGTCTACAGCTCTGATTCTGACCTTTCAAAACCCCATTAAGCTATGTAAATACAGTACAAAGAAATGTGTACTGTGCATAAACAGTGTTCTAATGTCAACTAGACAAGGACACATCTCCTCACTCTGGTTTGCAATACTTATTAGGGCACTATGGAGGCATTAATACATTTTTGCTATTGATTTGTATGTGACAGATCTACAATGGGACTCATGGTATGGCCTTTCTGCTCAATATGTGGTTTCGGGTAACCCCTACTCATACTATCCTGATACATTAGACAGAATGTGATGGTTAATTTTGTGTGTCAACATGACTGGGCTAAGGGATGCCCAGATCCTGGTAAAATATTATTTCTGGGCGTGTCTGTAAGGGTGTTTCTAGAAACGGTTAGCATTTGATTAAGTAATTAAGTAAAAAGATCGGCTCTCACAAACATGGGTGGACATCATTCAATCCATCCAGGGTCAAATACAACAAAAAGATGAAGAAAGAGCAAATTTTCTTTCTTCGTAAGCTGGGATGTCTGTATTTCCTTGTCCTAGAACACTGCAACTCTTGGATATAGATCCTTCTGAATGCAGAACCTACAGCTGCTACCTCATGGTTCTCAGACCTTTGGACTCAGACAAAATCACACAACTGGCTTTCCTGGGTCTCCAGCTCTCAGACAGAAAATTGTGGGAATCCTGGCCTCCATAACTATGTGATATGATTCCTAGCATAGATCTCCATATATATCCTGTTTCTCTGGAGAATTCTAATACACGGATATTACAAACATTTAGCATTTCAATGAAAATAAAAACAGTGAAATGTTTGGGAAAGAGAAAAAAGGTCTAGTACCTCACATTATATTTCATAAAATTCTGGAAGGACAGTGTTTGGTATTTTTGATGATTGATGGAGTCTAGGTTATTTATCTTTTTGAATTTTCTACAGGAAATATCAATTGTGTAATTGTCCTTAATCTAAATTTATTAGATTCTATAAAATCTTTTAGAATAAATTCATCTTATTTACATGTCCCTGTTCTTTATTTCCTACTGTCTGTTCTCCTCTATCCCTTGTCCTCTGTGACAGCAGGTGAATGATTTTTAGGTGTGTAATCTCTTTGTTATCTTTTCATAGTTTGATCAGTTGGGAAAAAAAAAGAAAAAAAATTTTCCTCCTCCTGTTTGATTTTCTAGCAGTACATGGACCTCCTAGGAAACTACCACTAAATCTGATTTGGCTACAAATATTTGAGCTTAGTCAATATCAAATGACTAATTGCTTTTTTATTTTCTTTCTTTTTTTTTTTTTTTTTTTTTTTGGAGAACCATTTCTCCAGCCATGTACGATATAAAAATTTTTCTAAAGTAAAAGATATATATTTATTATTTTTGTAAGTGTTCTCAGAGATCCATCTAGCTATATTAATGATAATAGGACTGGCATTATATTGCAACAGTTTGAGAATTCTGAAAATGGCAATGGATTCTGAAAGAATTTCGAATTTTTACGTGGCATTCAACGAGAACAAGTGATTGCACATTCTGCAGTATACACTAGTGCATTCTTGTTGATTTTTGGTACTCAAGTCCTGTGTATGATAATGGTATAGATAAAATGAGACTTTGAAATGCTATGGCTTTTGAATCATCTGAATATGAGGAATATTACTTAATAAATTTTGAGTGAAATATAAAGCATAAAAGTGTGTTACTATTTGAATTGCAAAAATGAAACTTCAGCTTGGGCTGCCATGGCTCAGTTGGTTGGAGTACCGTCCCACAGACTGAAAGGCCCTGTGTTTGATTCCCAGTCAGGTCACATGCCTAGGCTGTGGTTTTTCCCTGGTCAGTGTGCATGAAGGAGGAAGCCACTAGGTGTTTCTCTCTCACATCAATGTTTCTCTCCCTCTCTATCTCTCCCATCCCTTCTCTCTGATATCAATGAACATGTATGCAAGTGAGCATTAAAAAAAAAGTAATTCTGAAACTATTATATTTTCCATCAAACTAAAATTGAAGCAACAGACATGCTTCACCTGTGACTTTAAGGTTAAATATCTTTATGCTAAGTACTCCAAAATAGCCTTTGATTTGAGAATTTACATTCAAATCATTTATAAGAAAAATTTCTTGGGGAAACCACGGAAGCAGTAGAGGTAGGAGACCATTCAAACCCACGTCCCAGATTGGAAGCTTCAGTCTGGCCCCACAGACATATTTTGGAGTATAAATTGTGCTTTTGAGTTGACCTGAGTTAAGGCAAGGGGCTTGGAACTGGCAAGTCCAGCCCCCATCAATCATTAGTTAAGAAATATCATTCAGATAGGCAGAGGCCTCAAAATGCAAAGATAGTCCTCCTTAAATGCCTCAAGAGATTGAAAGCACAAGCAAAATAAAAAGTACTTTCCACAAATACAAACATGATACAGAGGAATTTGAGGAGATATGAGTGAACTATGCAAAGTTATTCATATTTGCATTCTGAGATCTAAATTTGGCCAATTATAACATTTTACATGACTAAAATTAGGCAGATAGAAGATAAAAATTATTGCTGAGAAATAAATAATTTTCCAGCAGCTATTTGTCAGAGTTGAAATATATATGTATATAGGGAGTTTTGTTCTCTCTTTTTTTTAAACAACTAACAAGCTTGTATATCTACCAGAGACTCCAAAAGGAAAGATACGATCAAAGTGCAATTAAACTGTATCAGAAACACAAATCAATAATGCTCTCATGAAAAGAACTATTAAATCATGGAATTGTTCACTGTCGTCTAGAGTTAAAACATTTCCATGATAATTTTTACTTGGAAACTGAAGTTGCCAGTTAAGCCACAGCAAGACAAGAGCGGACGCTTTAGTCTCAGTACTGGCCAGAGCACCACGAGTTTGACTTGCTTGCTTATGTTTAAGGTTTAAAATTAGTATAATTCGCATTATTGCTAACAACAGGGTCCTAATATCAGGCTGCTCACAGGCACTTTCCTAGCAAACTCTCAGCCCTACATGAACCAAATGAATATAGGCAAACTCTGGTTCATTTTAACTTCCACAGAAAATGTGAAAAGGATGTGTGTTTGTGAAGGCATATTTATGATAAGAAGGAATATACCAAGCATTGGAATGGCCAATTTACTTCAGTTGTATGGAAAGTCCTATCTAAGTAAGTAATTTTTTAAAAGCTAGTTTAGGATTTATTTTTCACTTTCTTTCCTCTTTTCCCTTGGTTACTCCAACCTGCCACTCTGTCACATTGTGTATTCTGTATTGGCCATTCTGTATTCTTCACCTCAGAGAATAGCTATAATTGCAGATTGCAGAGAACAAGTGTATCTCTTTCCTTCTTTTATGTTTCCAAAGTGTGTGTTTTAAGAAACCAGAAAACAACACTTGACTGAAAAAAAAAAAGAATAATGATCTAAAGGGAATTCATGCTTCTTACCTTGGGAAATGTAGCCCTAATGTTTCACGTCTAAGAGAGAAAAGCTCCAGTGGAACATGGGACAGCAAGAAGGCCCCATGTGTGTGACAGCGGAATTTCCTATGGGGAATCAGGATAGTCTATTTCTTAGAATCAAAGCTTGTTCTTGCTAAGATCGCCCTCCCCCCACCCCATCAGAAGAACTTATGCTAATGCATACCTAGCTTCCTTAGACCCATGTTGTCTTTCCATTTGCATAGCTCTCCTTTTGATGTGCCTTCCTGGATGTGTACCGCCTAACTTGAATCTACAATCGATGCATAGTGAATGAAGACCATTCTGATGTAATGCGCCCTAGAACAACAATAAAAGCCGGTCAAGGGGACACTCGGGGCCTCTCCCATATGATAAGGGAGGGGTCGCATGGTCCCAGATTTTCTAGTCCAGTGTATTCCGTGTGAATTTATTCACGTGCCTGCCATAGCATACGAATCTTGCTGACCAGAATTCGCGACAATGATCATGAAGGTAATATCATATATGAAATGTTGAATAAATGAATAGAAGATACATACTTAATTGCTTTCAAATATAAAACTTGATTAATAAAAGTACAGTACAAATTAAGTCCAGGAATCCAATATCATTTTTGTTGGTTTGAATTCTGAAGTTCTTAACCATAAAAAATTTTATATAAAAATGACTCAAAGATGTTTATTTGCTAAAATGACTACCTTGCTTTAAACTCATATGTTTATATACATAAACACACAAACGCACACATACATGTATATTTATTTTTTATTTTTTTAAATAATTACTTTATTGTTGTTCAATTACAGTTATCTGCAACGTCTCCCCTCCCCTCCTCCCCTCCCCCACAACCCACCGCCCTCCCCAGCCTCCCTCCTCCATCTTAGTTCTGTCCAACATACATGTATATTTAAACTTTGTATCCAACTTTTAGAGAATACATATTATTTTCAAGCCCACGTGAAATATCATAAATTGGCCAAAAATATATCCTCAACAAATTTCAAAGACTTGTCATAAAGATCACATTCTACTGTATAACTGTTAGGAAATAAAGGTAGTTTGATGATTAATTTTATATGTCACCTTGATTGGGCCATAGGGTACCCGACCATTTGGTCAAACATTATTCTGGGTTTGTCTGAGAGGATTAAATTAAAAGACTAACACTTGAACGGGTAGACTCAGTAAAGCACATTGCCCACCTGAATGCGGGTGGGTTACATCCAATAGAATGAAAGGGCTGAACTTCCCTTAGCAAAGATGAATTCTGCCTTCCTGATTGCTTTCCAGCTGGGACATGGACTTTTCCCTCCTTCCAACTCAACTGAAATACGGGCCCTCTTGAGTCTCTGGCTTGCTGACTCACACTGCAGATCTTGGAACTTGTTCGCCTCCCAAATCACATGAGCTTTAAATACCTCCTTTTTGTTCTGTTTATGTGGAGAACCCTAACATAATTAGATATTAATAACAATAAAATATATATTTTTAAAATCCTTATATAATTACAAAATAAGAAATACATGAAAAATACTTCTTAAGTCAAAGAATAAATCACAGTGGAAATTAAAATACTTAGCTCTAATGATACAGATGATATCCTATATCAAAACTTATGAGTTAACTATGAAAAATTTCTCATTTCCCCTGGCCATCAAAATTCATCAAGGTGCAAAAGCAGCAATTTTGGTTTCCATTTTAATGACCACGTTTGAGGCATTTCAAAATATCTCCTCAATAATCACATATTTGTTTCTGTTTCCATTCCTCGCTTTAAATATTCAAAGGAACATAAACACCCCTACATTTGTTTCAGCTTTATTTACAATCACTAAAATATGGTAACAGCCCAAGTGTCCTTCAGTAGACGAGTGGATAAAACAACTATGGGACATTTACACAATGGAATTCCACTAGGCCATAAAAAAGAAAAAAAATTTACCCTTTGTAGTAGTATGGATGGACCCAGGGAACGTTATGCTAATTGAAATAAGCCAGTCAGAGAAAGACAAATATATGATTTCACCCATATGTGGAATCTAAAGACCAAACAGAGCTAACAAGCTAAACAGAGCCAGACTCATGGATGGAGACCAGATGGCAGCTAGTGGGAGTGAGGTTTGGGGTCGGAGGGTTTGAGCAAAAAGGAAGGACTCGTCGACATGGACAACAGTGTTGCAATTGCTGGGGGAAAGGTAGTATAAGGTGACCAAATGGTGATGGAAAAAATATAATAATGATTATATATTTTAAAAATATATTTAACTGTGTTTCCATGCTACATTTTATGTCATGTGTTGCAGTACCTATGCCACCAGATTTTAAACTGTCTGGCTTATGTATTTGTTTCTCACTAAAATATGAATTTGATGGGCTTGGAATTAGGATTACAAATTATTCAACTTCTTTATCATAGTACCTAGCACAAAGCAGGAACTAAAATTAACTTACCTAATTGGCTATAACTATTTTTAAACACTTAATACATTATTCAGTATTTTGGGGAGAGCTGAGGGTGGAGTAGACTTGTGGGATGATATGATCAGTAGCAATGAATGTCCTTACATTGCTGCATTCCAAAAGAAAATGATAGAAAACAAATGAAATATATCCAGTAGAAGATATCTAAAACAGAAAATAATATCTTTCTGATTGGGATGAAGGAATCATTTTTTAAATATGACTTCTTCCCCCTCCAAAAAAAGCTATAAACTTGACTGCTTATATAAAATTCAGTTTTTCAAAAATACATCAAAGAATATGAAAAAATAAGCTGCAAAGTAGATGATATTTATAATATACATCACTGACAAAGATTTTACTATCCAGAATAAAGAACACTTACATATCATGAGAACAAGACAAATAGATTCCGTTTTATACCTATTTGCTTTGCAAAATTTAAGAAGTCTATATTTGGAAAGTATGTGGATGAGTGGAAACACTTGTACATTGTTCATGAAATGCAATGTGGCATTTTCTGAAAAAAACATGCATTCACGTACCCTACTACTCAACAATTTAATTCCAAGGTACCTTCCAAGAAACTCATGTACAATAAAGATTACAAAAATGCACAAAATATAGATACACTGTAAATGCCTGTAAACAAAGGAGTAGATTAAAAATTATAGCATGTTCATGTGGCATATTATAGACAGAAAATAAATATGCTATAGCTACATTTCACAGCATAGATGAATAATTCAAACCTAATTTAGGGTTTAAAATACATTTTAGAAAATTAAAACTATATACAAGTAGTATAAGTTTCTATGAAGTTAAAAAATTAGCAAAAGAAAATAGTACTTTAATCAAAGACTACTGATTTAAATGTTGGTGTCACCCAACAAAATGCCTTCACCAAAATATCTAGAATGAAATAGCCTATATACCATGGTCTAGTCAAGGTGACCCAAAATTGACCATCACTATTAGTATTACCAATATTGGTTTGTATATGTCACCTATTATATGCAAAAAGCACATACTAAGGGAAAACATGTTGGAGATCAAGGTTAAAGAATGGTCTCTGGTTGAAAAGAAAGTGGGGAGAGGGAAGGGTTGCTGCAGCTGGGCGGAGAACCTAGAATGACGTGTGCCTCTCTCAGCTACAAAATCTATGTTGTTTTGGGGGAATATTGAGTTTAACTCATGAATTTTAAAAGGCCGATATTTCCAACCAGCCACCCAAACTGAGTTACTGTGCAAAAATTACTTCGGCTCATAGTGTCTTCTTTTCCGAGGCCATAAATGAGACTAATAACAGTATTTATTGATTAAGATGCTTTTTATAATTAAACAAGGTAATACATGGAAAGCCCGAAGCACAGTGCCTGAAATATAGTAAATGTAAAGTTAACACTGTCATTGGTAAGGTTAGTATTTATCATTGCATCTATAGATATTCAATATTTCTTATTGTTTTTGTTGTTATTATTAAGTAGAGGTATGATGATGGTCATACTTTCTTCATGAATGCTAGTTTAAGTCTGAGGTTAAAAGGGAAGCTACAAAGCTACTTTTGACTTCCTTCTCAATCTGGTAGAACCCTTCCACCCAGAAAGCATCCATATGTGTGCAGCAGGTGCTGAAGAGCAAGAGGACAGTCATACCAACATCTTTCTTCCTCGGCTGCTCCATGTAGTCGTTACACCTCTGTTCATTCTGATATTCTTGGCTATATAGTTCAAGAAGTTATAGCTGTTATGCGGGTGGTCCCTTTCTATCATTCCATAGCCCATCAGAAGTATACTACATATGTAAAATATTCATTTTAAAATAGTTGTAGTTCCAGACTTTGTAAAGGAGAAGTACATTTTAAATCCATGGCAAAATAACCTAAGTAAATATCTCTGTATGACTTGAAATCCAGGGTTCACTAGGTGGAGTTAGTTTCTAAGATTTTAGTTGCAAATATGTATTTACATAAAACTTCACAGATAAAGAACTCATGTTTATGATCTCCCTGGTCCTTGAAAAGAATATTTATCATTTACGGTAAAATAACTCAAAAAGTATAATATATTTTGCCAAATCACAATTTCTTGTGAGAAACTGCCAGTCTCAGAAGGAATAACTCATCTATTATAAGAATGTTTTGAAAATCAGTTCCCTCTTTCCCCAATACACTGATATAAAAATAGTAACTCTGCTGAATTATGAGTAATCCAGTCCAGTTATCTATATTACTAAATAGTGCTGTCTGTGCGATCCTCTCGCTTTTAGAAATTGTTCTGTAACTCCCAATGTCCCCTCAGTGGCCCACTTGATATTTTCCCTCTTACAATAACACTGGGAATAATTAAACTGTTAAGAAAATAAGATTCATAATGAAGCAACAAAACATAAAACAATTAAGGCAAATATTTTATGCTCATTTTATTTGCCTTCATTAGTAGTTAAAGGTCAGAGAAACATTTATAATTTGGAAAAAAAGAATAAAGCAGATGCTAATTTCCTCATTTCCACTTCGAAAAATATTAACATTGTTCTGAAACAAGCCCAAAGCAGTTAAAAAGAAATAATAATCTTTAGGATTAATGTATGATGTATCATTCATGTGTAGTTTTTGAAATCATAAAACAGAGTAGCTAAAATTCTAAATTAAGAGAAGGTAGGTTTTAACCCTATTCTTAAATAATCAAACAACTTTAAGTATCATTTAGAAGTGAAGTATACAACTTTTTACATGGATGATAGGACTTACATTAATATGCTAACCTTTTATTACCTGTCTCAGATAAAGCCCGTGCAATGAAGGATGAAGAACTCAAAAGCTCTAGTCAAGGTGGAAGGTCTTGGTTTAGTCAGGGAACCAAAAATTCCATTACTGATTTTGAAGTTTATTTCATGAAATTCATTTCATGATGGGTTTATCATCCCCCATAAACAATTCATTTCACTTGGGGGAAATTTATCAAAGATCTATTTCAATTAATACTGCTCAGCATTAAGTGCGGTCAGTTTAAAATGGCTTGTTCACAATAGCATGCACTCTCATTCTCAAGTTAAAATATATTCCTATAGTAAGAGTAACATTCTAAACAAATTTCCAAAGATCACAGTGCATGCTGCCATTTTCTAATTTATTTTTTCAACTGCAAAGACTATTTTTGCTATCTAACATAAATATCTCATATCCAAAATAAAATCGTTTGATGAAAAGCAAGCCACACAATTCTGCTGTGAGGAAAAATATGCATTCCAAAGATTAACATAAACATAATAAATTTTATTAATGCACAGTCCCTTCAAATTTTCAGTAATTCAGAAGGAATTTAAAATGAATTTTACCTTAGTTTATCTATCCAAACCTTTTCAGATTCTATAAATGTGTGGTTTAGGCAAGATAGCTAGGACTTTGCTTTACAAAAGCACTTATTTACAAAATAAGACCTATTTTTGAGAGTCTCTCAAGCAATTCACATACAGACATATATTAATTAAAATATTTTCTAGTTATTCATTTAAAAAGTTCTGCCATGGTTTACACTCAGAAAAAAACATTTTAGGCTGGTCAATTTTTTCAGTTACTCCTCTTTGGGTAATTACATGCCTCTAAAATTAAAACGCTGTTTTTCCTTTCAATTTTGTCTAATTCAATTCATAATTTATTAAAATGACCTTTACTACAAATAGTTCCTACTGGATAGATTTTTTTAAACAAAGTAGTAAATAATACTTAATTTTCCTATAGAACAGTTAAAAGCAGAAAGTGTTTTTGTCCATTAAGGACACTTACAGGTCCTATTTATTATTACTAACTCTATCCTGATACTAAATTGTACCTTCAGGTGCTCAGACTTTTTCTTATCTCTCGTCATTATGTCTCTTAGGAAGGAAGTCTAAAGTCTCCTCAACTCTGGAACACAGAAAACCCACATACAAACCTCAAGCAGCCATGTCCATTGCCAGTGGCTGCTCAAAATCAGTCTCTGTGAAGTTTAGTTTCATGTATCAACTTGGCTAGGCCACAGTACCCACATATTTCATTCTAGATATTTCTGTAAAGGTATTTTTGGATAGGATTGACATTAAAATTAGTAGACTTTGAGTAAGACTCCCCTCCGCAATGTGGGGTAAGCCTCATCCAATCAATTGAAGGTCTTAAGAAAAAGACTGACCTCTACCTCCCACTAGTGACTCCCCTCCCTCCTCCCAGAGAGGGAATCGTTCTGCCAACAGAATGCCTTTAGACTAGAACTGCAACTCATCCTTGAGTTTTCCGCCTTTAAACCTTCCTTGTAGATTTTGAACTTGCCAGCCTCCACCGCAATCACTTGAACCAATTCTATAAAATCTCTTTCTCTCTTTCATACACACACACAAAGCTATATAAGATGTATGTGTACACATCCTACTGGTTGTTTTTCTGGAGAATCCTGATTAACACAATCTATAAAAGTTGGAAAAAACCAAACAACTTAGGGGAAAGTTATTTTACTATTGTCAGATATAATTGTTTCCGTCAAAAAAGTTATTTGACTATACTAAATTATATAGTCCTTTATATACAAAATTAATTGTACTGACTTTTAGCAATAGTTTGTGATTATTTGTAATTATTTTCAACAAATGTAAAGCTGGATTTTCCTTTTACAATATGACCATGATGTGAAAAAACAGTAGACTTCAAACTTTTTATAATTATAAAATATCAGAAACAAGTAAAATATCCAACAAGTGTAATGAAAAATTCATCCTTCCATGTGATAAAATGTTACTAAATTAAAATTTATAAAGTTCTCCATATACAAAAATGTTAATGTATTACATATAAAAGAGGCATTCTAAAGTGTGATGTCCCAATCTTAACTTTGTAAAGTTAACTTTGTAAAGTTAACATGTAAATAAAGGTTATTTTTAGATGGTGGTATTATATGTGATTATTATTTCATTCCCCTTTATATTTTCCAGATGATTTTCTTAATGAATCTCCAATAACTTCACACAATACTGTCTTTCCCTAGCATTTGTCATATGCCTGTATATGATCATTTTTATCAATGAGCTATAATCATCTATCTCTAGTTCTGTATTCCCTTGTAGTTTGTGAGCTTTCTAGAAAAAGGCATTGTGTCCAGTTTGCCAAGGCATGCCCTCAGCACATAGTGGAGTTTATAATACCTTTTCATGATAGGCAATACTTAGTGTCTACAGATCTTCAATAATATTGACTTAAAAATTAGTAATTGATTCCTGGCTATCATCAATAGCATTATTTATTTTCCTAACCAATAGTACCTTTTTTACTAGGGTCTGTTGTCTTATGAGAAAGTACACAAACAAATTGATAGTGGTAGAACTAATCCTTAAATGATCCTCCTCTCCCCACCTCATGCACCATGATTCCCATTCTAATCCCCAAGACTGGGAACGGGAATTCAATGAGATATAATGCCTGTGATTATGTTAGGTTACATGACAAAAGCGATTTTGCAGATTTAATTAAGGTCACTAATCAATTGACTTTTAGTTAATTCAAAGGGAGATTATTCCAGTGAGTGGACCAAATCTAATCACACGAACCCTTTAAAAGCAGGGAGTTTTCTTTAACTCGTAGCTATGGAGGATATCAGAGAGAGTCAATGCATGTGAACAACTTGATTTGCCCTTGCTGCCACGACAATAAAGGAGGACTCGGGAGAAAGAAAGCAGGTAGCTTCCAGGAATACAGAATAGTCCTTGGAAGACAGCCAGTGAGAGAACAAGGACTTCTGACCTACAATCCCCGAGGAAGTGGATTCTGCCCTCGTTCTGAATGTGTCTGAGGTAGACTCTTCCCTAGACCATCTGGATGAGATGCCAGGCTACCTGGTGCTTTCATGTCCCCTTTGGGACACTAAGCAAAGAACCCATTGGAGCTTGCCCAAGCTTCTGGCCTACGGAATTATGAGCTAATAAATTTAGGTTGCTTTAAGCTGCTAAATTTGTAATAATTTGTTCTAAAGCAATAGAAGCTTAATACAGGAATAAACTGCCCTTATTTTAATGCAAAGATTCCCACTTATGCAAATGCTTGTTTTATACTATCAGTAATATTTTGCTGTGGTTTTAAGACCCATGTGAATATAGAACATCATATAAATGTGGAGGATTCCTGAATTTTCTCACAGTGAAATTGGAGATACATAGAAAAATTCAGCTCCTATATTCTCTAAACCTGGCCTAATCTTCTACCAAAGTCTATCCTGCACAGAAGAAAATTTACTTCTACCAAATAATAGTATGTCAGTCGTCAGTCTCTTCTGACTTTTATATTTCTGGTTGTATACATTAAAACCCAAGTCCCTCACAGATTTGTTTTAAAGAGTCTTTTTTTTTTTTTTCACTACTCAGACTTCCTAGATCCCTATTACATCTTTACATTCTTGCCCCTTTACTCTTACCTGTCTCAAAGTAGGTAGGACTATGCCAGGAAGCTCACATTGTTGTGGGACCCCAGAATGAGGCACTGCTGAAATGCCCTGGGCTCTAAGGAGGTTCCTCATCTTGCAGCTGCTGCTCTCCCTGCTGTGGTCCCTGCTCTAATTTAGAGTCTGAGCTCTTCAAGGCTTCTAAGACATGATGGTGAGTTCTGACTCATAAGGCCTCATCTCAGTACCATGAATCTCTTCTATATCTTCCATCCAGAGCCTGAAGGAGGCAACCCACCTCTACCCTGTAACCGCTGCAGTGGGGTCATATCACCTTAAAATTTCCAACTGCGAGTAGGGTCATGAAAGAGTAGTGCATTCTATTCACATTCATAGGTAGTGAGGACAACTCAGGAAATCAAAACCATATCTGTTCTTTAACCTAACCACACTGAGCTCCAAAGGTTGGTTTTTCATGGCCACCTGAGAAGCAATCTCCTTTTGGAGTTCTAGAAATCCAGGCAAGAGCTCCTAGCTCTGGCCATTTTTTCAGCTTGCATAACAATGCCTCTTTTTGTCCAAGACAAAGTCTGAAAATGAGAGATTGAGGCCCAGGTTCTTTACTTCATCATCGATTTGCCTGTCTCTCCCCTTGCTTCTCAAAATTTCTTGGGATCAGAAAGGACAGGCTCTGAGATATCTATTTATTGATGTTACATCATATCTTCCCACCATGGGCATCAAACCATAAAGATGATCTATGAAGGTGGAAGTTGTGCCCTACATTTAGAAAAAAAAATTTAAAGTTTGTGCCATTGATGTTTGAGCATAGGTACGTTAAAGAATTTACAAAGTATTCATTCAAAGTCTTCTTTCAAGTCTTTTTGTGAAAAATTCTTTTTTTGGTTCTGAGAAATTAAACACTAATTCTATCTTAATCTTTCATATCTGCATAAAATAGTACTTACCCAACCTCTAAAACCAACAGAAGCTTCAGTTTGGCTAGATAGAAGAGCTTATGAACAGAAGACAACATCATAATAATATAATCAACATATCATCCCAGATATTTGAGACACCATAAAGTTGAGAAAAGAAGTCTCAACATAGATGATTTTTTAAAATTTTATCATCCTTGATTAACCAGTTCATCAATTTGTAGAAATAGATTTTGCCTAATAGTAGCTGTGTCAATGTAGGAAAAGCTAATTTTTTTACTTAATAATTACACTAAAAATTGTAATGAGACAACTAGACTTTCCATGGCATTAATGACATTATCCACAATAAAATATAAAAAAAGTTTCCATAGGATGATTTATAATTTGTTCACATTATATCGTTATAATATATAAATGGCCACCTTGGAAAAAGCTTCTTTCCTTAATTTATAGCAAGGCAATATTTCCACATATCTGAAAGCATTTGAAACATCCAAGACTACCATTGTGGACAGAAACAAATATAACATCGTGTGGGGCACTTCCCTGCTGATATAATCTTGGATTGTAACTAAATCCTAGCCTCGTGTAAAACTGAAATGCTTACAAACTAAGACAGGTTGTTTTTAAAGATTTTTCTCATACATGTAGTGCTCATCCAGCTTTTTAAATAAAGAGTTGGCTGAAAATATAGTGTCAAGAAACAACCTTTTCTCTATATTTCCAAAGCTCTTATTGTAAGAATAAAATAGAAGTAGTACATTGTCCTAATTTATTTTTAATCCTTTCATGTGACTTATTTTGTAGGACACTGAACACTCCCTAGAGAGCTAGAATTCTGCACCACAGCATATTCAATACTGCCATTTATTTCATTTAAGTCTGTATTTCTGAAGCTGCAGTGTCTTATATTACCAGGAAGTTCTTGCAGTCTTAGAGAGTTTACTAAATGAGAAATCCTCTGGTCTTTCAGTTGCCGAGAATTCCACTTTCTATGTGGAAATGTCAGTAACAACTTAATTTCCTCCTATTGTGTGAATATCTTTCATCAACAGAATGTTGATAATCACATCACATTTTAGAATGCTACCTTTGGTTTATGCGGACAGAGGAATTCAATGAGAGAAAGAACAAAGGGAATCAGAAAAAATTAATTGTGTGATAAAAACAGATCAGTGACTACTAGCTGTGTATGAAAATGAAAAGGGTTCAGATTAATCGATCTGATACCATTTCCATTAGTCTCATTTATTAAAGCTATAACACACTGCTTTACCCTGCTGGTTAGCTCTTGCAAGATTGACTCTGATCTCAGGAATGTCAACACTTGCCCTCCAGGTTTACTCAGCTTTCAGCACGGAAACCTTTCCTGTCCAGCTCTTCAAAGGAAAGAAAAGAAGAAAGAAAAAAGAAAGAAGCATCCAGTGAGAGATTACAACACCCTCCGCAGGGAATCCCTTCTGAGATACGCTGACTGTGAGTTTGACGAGAAGAAGCTCATTGTGCCACCGTCTATCCTCAATGTGTCTGGAAGCTTCCGTGAAAGGTGAGCCAAAGGTCACGCTGATGTAAACAGAGTCAAAAGAGAACCCATATTTTATATCCATAATTTCTTATTGTCAGAGGCAAAGTCACTCTTTCCTAAGATTTTTCTAATTTTACTAAATTAATTGCAGCAGGGCAAAATATTTAGCTAAAAATACTTAGGCAATGAATTTTTTATTTCAATACTCGTAAACTAAACTCCAGCTGCATAAATGTATAACTAGACTTTGGAGTAATGTTCCAGGTAATCTCAGCTCTAGAGAAATCGTTAGAAAATTTGAGCATCTTAAGGCAGAATTGATGATACTACATTCTTGTGTCATTCAATATGGTTATTCTACATCTACTTCATCTGAGCGCATTCAGAGAGCACATTTTATTACTGAAGGTTTGCCACTCTTAGAAGGGAAGAACAAAATCATATACAAATGTATTTGTATGAGACAAATATGATTGGCAAATTCAGAGAAGGATATTTATCTACAGGTTGAAATATTAAAAACTTTTTTCTGTTACATGTCACCTCCATGAGTTAATGTCTCTTCTGTTCTTTCTATAACATCCTCAACTGAAAACTGTGTAACCTCTCACATTAAGTATTTCAGTAGCCTACTGTGAAAACTAACTTCTTCCTCTCTTCTGTCTTCTCTCTTCACTTCCCCCACTTCCACTCTGACACCACATTTAACTTTCTGCAACACAGTTGTGATGTTACTTTTCTATTGAGACTTTTATGAATTTTTATTTTATACTAAAGTCCAAACAACTCACCATTCAAATATTTTTGTAATCTCTTTGAACCATCTTTTCAGACTCATCTACTCCTTCAGTGTGACTCTACCAGAGGGTATCTTCACCTCTGTGCCTTTGTACACATCCTGCGTACCTAAAATGTCAGCTGCCTTCTCACGCTCTTAATTGTTACTTTTAGCACAAATGTCCTCACATTCCCCCCTTGACAACTTCATATGGGATCTATTTTTCCCACTACTAAGGCTACTCAAAAAATAATTCTTGGTTAGAGATGATTGTCCCCACAGACTCTGACCTCCTTAAATCTAGGGGCTTGTCTTATTCAAATTTTTCAATAGGAATTATAGAAATTTTCAAAATTTTCATTGAATAAAAGCATAAAAGAGTCTAGTAAATTAATATCTGATAGTAGTCCATATGGACCTATCCATCTCAAAGAATCCACACTATTAACACATTGTATTAACAACATTATCTTCCATTAATACCTGTGATATAATTGCTGAGTATATTGCTGTGATTCCATGAAAATAAGTAAATTACAGTCATACCAGTTGTGGTAAAACTTTACTGAGATCTTATTATTTGAGTATAAATTAATCAGGCTGAGATGATCCAATACATTTTTTCTAGTTAGCAGCATTTTAGACTGACCTGTGGCAACACCATATGGCTTTTCCTGGACAACAGCTTTCAGAAGCCTGAGGCATTATGAAGAACGTTCACATGAAACAATGAGGATATACTGTACGGTTTCAAATCCAATTCTTTACAAGCATAAACCCGAGAGCCTGGAGAATAGGCTTTGACAATCTCTAGTAAATTTAAGAAAAACACATTTTTTCCTTCTATAATTGTGCAGGTCAATATTTTCAGTTTACTTTCATTTCAAAACATGGAATTTATATTATTAATATACAGCAAAGACAAAGTAGACAGGAATAATTACTGTCTGCCTGATGATCTGACCTAGGCAGTCTGGTCTTAGAGATCATGAGCCTTTGTTTATTAAATAATTAGTATATTATTTGAAAAAATATTTTCTTCAATTATCTTCTAAATTACTCAAATTATTTCAGATTTATAACTAAGGATAAAGCACACAATCTTTCTCTGCTACTTCCTCCTATCTAAAAAACCAGTCTTCTTTGATATAACTTGAAATATATTTGAACATCTAAGAAGTGTTTAAGGGACTTTTATAAAGATGTTTTAGAAAGCAATGTTATTGATTTAAAAAAAAATGGCAAAACTTTGAAATGCTTACTGAATGATAAAGGATTTATATACTAGGAAAGACAGTCAATATTAAGAGAATTAAACATGAATTCTTAAAAAGCATTCTACAGTCCTTTTGATTCAACCCAACACTAAAACCAGTGACAGTGAAAAGTAGCGAACAAAATTATGGTTCTATTTGCTATGTGATTTCATTAGCATATCTCAGTCAAGTTTGCAAACCAAACTTTGTGCCACCTGTCAAGTAGAACATATTTAAATGATTGTTCATTTGTAACAAATCCATGGCTTCTTGGACAATCATTATATTGCAGTTTTATTCTCTTTTGAATACATTTTATTTTATATTAAGAAAAAGAAATTGCCCTGGCTGGTGTGACTCAGTGGATTGAGTGCCAGCCTGTGAACCAAAGGGTTGCTGGTTCTATTCCCAGTCAGGGCACATGCCTGGGTTGCAGGCCAGGAACCCAGTAGGTGGCCCGTGAGAGGCAAACACACATTGATGCCCCTCTCCCTCTATTTCCCCCTCCCTTCCCCTCTCTCTAAAAATAAATAAATAAAATCTTTAAAAAAAGATGATTTTTTTAAAATAAATGTATATATTAGTATTAAAATGGAAGAACTCCAAAATTATTATACGGGGTTTAAGAAGGAATTATTGGATCATCATCTTTATAAATTATTTTCAAAATTATATAAATGTAAGGAAGAGAGTGTAAGGTAAAAATCAAGATTCTCTTTCAAATCTGGTTTGAAATAACACTGAAAGTTGGATGAAGTCTAGTTTGAAATCATACTATAGTTGAACAAAAGCTACCAAAAATTTATCATCGCCATTATGAAATACAGAGTTGTACAAAATAGGTCTACAGTTGTGAGTACACTGAATGTAGGGTTTATTCTTGTATTATTATTCATTAATTACTGTATTATTTTCCATACAAACAATGATAAACCTTCTTTTTCCCAACCTGTATGTATTAAATACTTAGGAGTCCATAAAGCTTCCCTTTTCATTTCACTGTAATTCTTCAAAAGAAGTAATTTATTTTTAGGCTTATTTAACAAAATAT
>PVJI01017185.1:0-36166 GCA_004026765.1 Micronycteris hirsuta | reverse complement strand
ATATTCCTCCATACCTCATATAACTCCCTTTAACATTTCATACAATAAAGGCTGGGTGGTGATGAACTTCTTGAACTTGACCTTATCTGAGAAGCACTTTCTCTGCCCTTCCATTCTAAATGAAATCTTTGCTGGATAGAGTATTCTTGGATGTAGGTCCTTGCCTTTCATGACTTGGAACACCTCTGTCCAGCCCCTTAAGAAGCCATTTTTAATGCACCAAAAATATTCTATATTTTTCTAGTTTTCAATAATCCCGTTTAGCACTTGGGTCTTTTATTCTTCTGAAATTTATTGTGTATTTGGTGGAAGGGAAGAATCTACATTTTTCCCCCCAATACACAGACAATTGCTCTAACACCATTGACTAAATACACCCTTTCCCCAGAACTCTCAAATGCCATTAAAATGTTTTTCATTATGAAAAATTTCAAATATAATGAAAAGTAAAGAGACTAGTATGATGAACTACCATATACTAATCACCAAGATTTTTCCAGATTTATCTATTCCTTTTTTTCTTTGCTAAAGCATTTTAAATAAAATTTCAAACATCATGTCACTTCACCGGCACTTGAAGAGAACGCCTGGGCTCACAGCAGCCTTCCCTCTCACCCGGATAACGGACTCCCTGCTGCTGTCCACGGCCAGGTGTTACGTGGGCTCCTCTCCCCGGCACTGGTGTTCCGGGCTGGGGGCCCTGCTGTGGGGTTGAGATCCCTCGCCTAACGGGGCACCCCTGCAGTTGACACCCCTCTGGATTCTTCACCACCACACATGGGTGTGGGGCCAGCCCATTCTGCATCTCCGCCCCTCCCACCGGCCTCGACATGGCGTCTTCTTTATCTCCTTAGTTACAGGGCTTCTGTCAGCTCGTCTTCAGATACTTCTCCAGGCTGATTGTTCTATAATTTAGTTGTAATTCTGATGTGCTCATGGGAGGGGATGAGTGGAGTGTCCACCTACTCTATCATCTTGGCTGGAAACCCCTAGCCTGATCTCTTTGAAGCTCATTTTAAAGATATGTTAGGGGAGTTCTAAAGTAGCCTTATTCTAGGGCTGATTTATAGCTGTACTACCAATGACCGATCCATCAGTAGTCTCCTGAATGCCCTACGTGGTCCGTGAGTCCTCTCAGCTTCGGCTGGTCAAACTTGGATGTGTCCCAGCGCAATGCGAGCTCTGGGAATTGTTCGGCTCATATCTCTATTGCTTTTCTTTACCCCATCTTGTGGCATTCCATCCTGCGTATGTGTGGTTTACTATTCAGCCCCAGCCTGAAGGGAGATCTATGCAGATTTCTGAGACCCTCTGCGTCCCCCTGCTGCCTGGTACTCTGCCCTGAGAATTCATGCCACTCAGCTTCTCCGAACTCTGATCTCTCTCATCTCAGCGCAGCAAGTCTGTGGTGCTCTGCTTCAGCTCTCCCTTCCTGGGCTGCAGTAGAGCAGGTGCCTCCAGGAGGAAAGCCTGGGAAGTCATAGGGCTAATTTCACTGTTTTCTCCCTTGGGTGTCACAATCCTGCTACTGCCTATAGTCCAATGCCTGGACACATTTGTTTCACATGTTTAGACCAATTTTACAATTGTTTATGCAGGAGAGCAAGTGTGATCCTAGTTACTTGATCATGGCCAAAGGAGAACTGATTCAGTGTTAAAAAAAATACCTTCATTTTATTGCTTAAAATATATCTTGCTAGATTAAAGTAATAGTGTCATACTATAAAGAACTAAACATTTATTAAAATCTTTCTATCTCTACCTTCCACCAGAAAGATACAACCTGCCTTGACAACAGAGAGAGGAAGCAGATTTATTTTTAATATCTGAACATTTACTTTCAGATATAGTCAAGCATCTAGTGGGAAAATACCTGTTTATGTGTTTTATATATGTATTTTTAAAAGATTTTATTTCTTTATTTTTAGAGAAAGGGGAAGGGAAGGAGAAAGAGGGAGAGAAACATCAATGTGTGGCCTCTCATGCACTCCCATCCGGGGACCTGGCCTGCAACCCAGACATGTGCCCTGACTGGGAATCAAACTGTGACCCTTTGGTTCACAGGCCTGCGCTCAATCCACTGAGCTACACCAGCCAGGCATGTGTTTTATATTTCTAAGTATAAAGCTGCAGTAATTAATCTCATCACTATTTATTGGACATGTGGGCATACAGGCCTCTCTAGTTCACAAATTCTTATATTGAGATAAACTGTATTAGAGGAACTGTACCCAAGAACCTCTTATGTGTCCTTAACTCTGATTCAGATGATGAAATTCTGCATTTCAAGCTGGCGTCTGATGCCAGCTTTGGAGATCTGAGTGAAGAGGAGAGTTATATTTTGTGTAAGAGGGATGTGAACTGTTATGGCCGGAAGGCAGACTGTGTCAGATTATGATTTTTAAAAAACAGCCATTACAATATTTCCCATTCCAGAACCTGGTTCTTCCAGACTTGCTATTTCCTCACCAAGAAGTGGAGTTTATGTTCTCTCTCCTTGAACCTGGACAGGCTTTTGTAATTGCCTCAGTTAATAAAAATATGACACAATTAATATTATCTCTGAGGCCATGTCAGAAGGGATGATATAGCTTCTTCTCGGCTCACTCTTGGGACTCACACCTTCGGGAGCCTGTGCTACAGGCAACAAGTGCCGGTGACCTGAAGCTGCTGTGCTGGAGAGGTCGTATGGGGAGACCACAGAGAGAGAGGGATGCACAAGGAGCTCCTGCTGCTCCCACTCCCTGATGTTCAAGTCTTCTTGGTCCAAACGCCAGCTGTTTCAGTGGGGAAGCCTCTGAGATGACTCCAGCACCAGCTCTACCTGACTGCGATGAGAGACCCCCCACACGAGAATTGTCAAGCCGAGCCCCCCCAAAGCAATATAAACAATGCTTTTTGGGGGACATTAAGTTTAAAGTGTTTTATTTTTTAATTTATTTTTATTATTACTTAATTTTAGATGAGACCGGGTGTGTTCAGGGTGGTATGGCAGTAGACTCTCATTTATTTTTAGAGAGAGGGGAAGGGAGTGAGGAAGAGAGGGAGAGAAACATGGATGTGAGAGAGAAACATTGACCGGTGGTCTCTCACACGCACCCAGCCGGGGACCGAACCCACAACCCAGGCCTGTGCCTGACCAGGAATTGAACCCGCGATCTTTTGGTTTGAGGGGTGACACTCAACCAGCAGAGCCACACGAGTCGGGGCTCCAGTGTCTCACTGTGCAGCGTGAGATAGTGGAACACTGGATTTGAGACGCCTGTAAGGTGGTGAAAAGCAGATGACAAAGCAGGCACGGGACACCTGGATGCAAGAAGCGAAGCCCAATGTTGAAGACACCAATCTGTCACTTGCTGCTAAGTGACACCATGGGAGAGGTCAAGACTGCCTATGACGAGAATAAAGAATAAGAGAAGAAGAGAGCCTAGTACAGAAATCTAAGGAATTTAAATATTTAAACCTGAGACAGAGAAAGAACCTACAGAAGAATCTAGGAATGGCTGGCGCAGCAGCAGGAAAACCAGGGCCGTGGGACGTTGTGGATGACCAGAGAAGAAGAGGTTTCGGGATGAAAGGTACTGTCAATTGTGAAGAAGCTGTCAATGGGTTAAGTAAGACGAGAAATCAAAGTGTCCACTTTGGCTTCAGCCACACAGACATCATCGGTGATTCCGCGGCGGCAGTCGCCGCGCCGGGGCGCAGGGACAGGGAGAGCAGGGAAAGACCAACTGTAATGGGCTCAAAGGCAATGAGCGTGACGCTAGGAAACATAGAGACTAAATATGGACAGTTCTTTTAAGAAACTGGATGTGCAGGTAAAGAAAGAGAATAATAAAAATATAAATAAACGGAAATTGAGAAAAAATGTACTATACCTAACAATTTCTTTGCACTTTTAGTTTAGTCTTGATGATACATTTTCATGGAATCTACAATTGTGCCTTCAAAAGATTTTTCTTGGGAATAAAAAGCCAAATTCAACACATTTATGTCTCTTCCATTGCCCGGGAGGCTGCAATACACTACCACTAGCCTTCCTTAGGCAGGCCCACGGCCAACAGGTAAATCACCGTGTTGACGCTGCAGGGCCTCAGGTTTCCAAGCTGAGTGGACAGTGAGAGCAGACTGCCGAGCGCCAAGGAATTATAGAAGAAGCGTGTGGAGGCTATTCTTCACATTAATAAAACTCAACTCTTTAAGGTGGCCAGACGCTCGGCTTAGGCCCAGTGCAGCCTGCGGCCTCGGTCACACTCACCCGCTGCTGGTGAACGATGGTCTTGTGCTCACGCGCCACTCGTGTGGCCCACTTGCGGGCCTCCTTGTTCAGACTGTGCTCCTCGGTGGTCCCCGTTTCTGACTCTAACTGTCGGCTCTACAACACAGGAGAGAACAGAGAGGAAAGTACTGTTATTCTTACCGAAGCCATGGCCACGCGGTGGGTGGATCAGAGGGCCTTCCTTAATTAGCACTGACAACACGAGACCCGTGTCACTGCTCCGCGACAGTAACCAGAGACGACCACAGGTGGTTCTGTCTTCCACTGCCGAGCACTAAAGCTGCGTCTCTAATGCCGTGGACTGATCCATTTGGGGTGTGAAGAAAGCTAGCTAAGCAAAGGAAAAAAACTCATGCCAGCCTACTATGGCGCTAAAATAGTTGCATAGATAAAAATGGAAACAACTCGATAGTTTCAATGAGATTAAAGAAAGAATCACTGGATAGAGTGGAAAGAAACACTAAGCAACACAGACTCTGCTCCGGAAGATAATGGGTTTAATCTAGTTTCAGGTCCGTCACCAATTTACCGCCAAACCTCAAACTAGCTTTTCCCTTTCCTCTGGGCTTTCAGGTCCTATGAAAGATGGCGGTGCTAGATCAAATGATCACTAAGTGTTTCTTCTAGCCCTCAAATGCTACGATTATGTTTCACAAAGAACAAACTGCAGCCCTGGCGGGTGTGGCTCAGTGGTTTGGGAGTCACCCTGTGAACCGGAAGGTCACAGGTCCCAGACAGGTGCCGGGGCTGCAGTTGGGGGTGTGTGAGAGGCAACCAACCGATGTTTCTCTTGCACATCATCTCTCCCTCTCTCTCTCCCTCCCTTACCCTCTAAGAAGAAATAAAATCTTAACAAAAACAAAGAACAAACTGCAAAATCTAAATAACAGCAGTGATAGGGAACTCCTGCTGTTCAAGGCACTGTGGAAACCTACAGGGTGGGGCGGGAATCCATTCACAGTTGTAAGGACATGAGATGGTTTACTCTTGTATTATTTATTAATTACTGTATTATTTTCCACACGAACAACTGTAAACCCAGTTTGCCACTCTGTACTTTCACAACAACCTCATGAGATGGGTCACAAATGGAAGCTAGAGAGATTAAGTAGAATTTCCACTGTCTACCAGATATTGAATGCTACAACTTTGATTACACATACATGACTCCAGACTCAGAACTCTGAACCACTGAAACTATTTTAATCTTCTCCAAACTCTTAAGAACTCATGGAAAAAAATCTTTATTAAAATAATTAGAAAAGAAAAAATTCCTTAATTATGAATTATCCAAAGAGAATTTTAATACAGAAAGCAGCAAAACTTTAGAGTGGGGAGATCTTAGCAAACTGGCTTTTGCAAGGTCACTCTGCTCAAAATCAGCAGGGTGAGTAGAGGCTGATAAATTTGCTTAAAAATTTAATGTTTTTGTTGGGATTGTAGACAAAGTTGAAAAGTATTATTTTACGCAGACATTTCAGCTAATGTCTATATAATCTAAAGCTAGATTATATATAATAAGTGAATTGAAACAGCAAAAGAATAAAAATCCAAATCTAATCAACTTTACAATTGTATTTAATATCTGCGTAATTTTGGGGCTACTAGGAATCTGAAGACTGATTTTGTTATTATATTTTGCTTTGTAAAAGGATCTAGCATTTAACCTTCTATCTGTCCTCAGAAGTCAGGGTTTAAAACGTCCAACCCTGGATGCTGATGCAAATGCAATGCACATCAGCCAGAGGACTCTGATGTCCGCAGGTATGAAGGTATATTCCGAAAAGCCCACAAACAGGTTAAGTCAGGTACACCGAGATCCTCTCTACGCCATTTTCTAGCTTTATGATCTTCGGCAGGTTGACTAATCTGTGTCTTAGTTACATCTGAAAATTGGTGGAAATGCCGCCTATCTTATAGGGGCTATTAGGATGAAATGACATAGTTTAAACATTCTCTTACAGTATTTACATATAAAGTATCCAATAAATAGTTTGTTAATGTTAAAGACTCAATTGAAAATTACTTTAAACAGAACATTTAAAAATTCAAGTAACACCTAAGTCCTTGATAGCCCAAAGAGGAATCAAAAACAAGATTGAAGATACACTGAAAGATCTTAAAGAGAATGAACTTGTAGGGAGTAGAGTAGATGCAAAAGGAGGCAACTGATATTAATTTTGTTACTGAGCAAAATTTCAGGAACAGATGAATAGGTCTAAAATGTGTGCAGGACATCCTGACCAGTGTGGCTCAGTTGGTTGAGTGTCGTCCTGCCAAGCGAAGGGTCGCTGGTTTGATTCCCACTCGGGGCACATGCCTGGGTTTTGGGTTCAGTCCCCAGTAGGGGCACTGACAAGAGGCAATTGGTTGTTGTCTCTCTTACAACCATGTTTCTCTCCCTTTCTTCCTCTCTTCCCCTCTCTCTAAAAATAAATAAATAAAATCTAAAAAAAAAAAGAAGTGTGTGCAGGCTGCAGCTAGGCAATAGTCCACAGGCTCAGGGTCTGTTAAATTGAAGTTTGCTTCAAAGTAAGATACAAACACAGCAATTTCAGAAATGCAACAGAAATACAACAGAAATACGACAGAGGAGAGAGGTGATTGGTCCTTCCTGCGTGTCCTACACTCGCCGGGCAGGGGCGGTGTGTTAACGAGCACGGGCCAGCGCTCCGCGCTCCGCGCCGGACTCAGTGCTGCCGGTTTGCGAGGAAACCGGACAGCATGAAACAACGGCCGCGTCCGTGAAAGGACAGCGCTCTCTGAATGGAGTGAAAGTGATGATTTGGCATTTCATTCCTTGTGGGCAGTAAGAACACTTCATTGACAAGAAAACAAAAAGTACACACACAAATATCTTGCAGTTGAAAACATTTAAAAATGATTATTCTAAAGACTTTTTCAATAGTTGACAATGATGTTTATAAAACAATGGGCATTAATCTTTTTCCATTACGAAAAAATTAATTGCTCCCCAAGTGCTCAACACTTCTCAGAAAACAGGGCAGCATGCAGAAAGGACAGGAAAGCTGCCGTCAGGACGGCAAGGCACCCCAACTCGCGGCACAGCTCTGGACGAGCCTTTCCCTAAGCTGCAGTCTCCCCTTTAATAAAGGCAAGATGAGCTCTAAGGTTCTTTCCAGCACTCCAGTTGAGGAAAACTAAGGGGCCTCAAACAAGATGAAAAATGAGCAGCTCAATCTTTTCACTAGAAACAGGAAAGGAAATCCCTACTTTGTAAGGGGAACTAGAGAGCCCCACCTTACCCTTCAGGGGTCCCTTATACACACATGTCTAAATTTCCTCCCAACGGCAGGTCCCACCCTCATTAACATGCAAACAGACACACCCCGTCGCTCCCGCCCTTGACCCACACCCCCATATACCTCAGCTATGGTCATTCTCAGAGCACTGACAGGGGAGAGCTCAAGATCCACCAGTTGGGCAGCTTTTAAACTCTGCCCAGCAAAGATCGCACAAGGACAGAAAACAGCACAGTTAGAATTTCAAGGCAAAGAGGGACACAGCCAAGAACATTCAGCACAGTGTCTAGAAACAGAAAGGGGTTTAAGGCTGCAGTTAGGACAAGTGAGATGAGCGTCACCGTTACTCTGATTTTCTGAGGAAAGTGAGCAAAGATAAAATAATCTCAGATTAGTCACAATTTTAAATTAAGCCTGGCAAATTTGTGTATACTCTGTATCTTCCAACGCTCTGCTTTATTCCCCCCAGGCCTCAAAGAAGTCAAATTATAACGGCGTCACGGAATCATTCAGCAAAAGCTGATTGCTTAAACCAAACAACCAACCAACAAAAGCCACTACTATAAATGGCAAGGGCGATAATCTACAGGAAAATGCTTTCTTCCCTACATTTCTTTATACAGCTACTACCAGGGCTACTTAAACTTTAGTAAGAAAAGTAATGAAGCTGTCTCTAGCAAGGTTTCTGTTGAACCGATACCACCAAACTCTGACACCATGAACGCCGGGTTTTGAGCCCAGGCTCACCATAAGAACTTACCCCGGACCCGGCCTCGGCCTCAGCCGGCCTGCACGGAGACCGCGCTGGAGGCACTGGCGTGGAGACAGCCCGACGTGGGCTCTCTCACCTTGCAGACGTTAATTCCTTTGTTTTAGATGATCAAATGAGCTTTTTGTTTTACTTAAATCCAAGAATGGCATTTTTTCATAGAGTAAACTCAAGAATAAAAATAGGTGACTAATGTTGGCTTTTTAAATATTGCCAATGTGGCATCTGTGTTAATACTTTAACATTCTGAGAAATCTGAAAGACATTATAAAGGGCCTATAATTTTGTATAAAGCCAATAAAATATTTGCATGCACATATTCATTATTCTATTTATTAATTCTATTCTGGTTAAAATTTAACCACTGATTTCTTTCAAAGGGTATATATGTGAGGAATTTCATGGATAGAAAGTATAATTTATGTTTGAATTGGAAAAAACCTTTATTGAATAGTTTTTTCTTCTTCCCTAAGTTCAGCTTTCAGCAGTAACTTGTCTTATAATTTAACCCAATTTAATAGGAAGTTATTAGCATAAAGATACTAGGCTTGGTTGCCATATTTTACAAGGAAGAAGTATCACAATTTCTCTGCATCCTCACAGTCTGTTATAACATTAAGAAGACATAATCAGCTTTTTCTGTCTATTTCAAGAATAACAGTTATCTGAGCATAAACAGAGCTTAAAAACTAACGAAATGAAATCTTGAATTCCCTTACAGTATCGCTGTCACAAGGCTGGAACTGGAAGGGCTGGGGTCTGTGAAATACAGCATTCTCTTGTAGAAACAGCTGAAGGTTATAGTCCCGTACCACCTGCAGAGGAAATAAAATATCTTTAAGACTTTAATAAGGTTAAAATGACCATTAATTACATTTTAATGTTTAAGATTTATTCTGCGTTTTTCCAAAAATGAGAAATCATCCAACACTGCATGGTCAAAAAGAAAGGATAATTACACACTTTTTTTTTTCATTTTAGATAACAGTTGTTACTCGTGTGTCCTATTTCCCCAAGCATCTAAATTTGGAAAGGACTAGTTTAGAAATAACCCACATATCGAGACTAGACAATATACAATATTTTAAGACAGCAACAAGAAAGCCATTACCCAAGAGCTATTCTTTTTAGTGTGTGTGCGTGTGCGTGTGTGTTTGCACGCGCAAATACGGAAGGACATTAGTTTCTTGGGTCTCTTCCAGTTCTAAAGTTTTGAGGGTCTCTTTTTTCCAATTTTGTTTTGTACTGGTTTCAGGTGTATGCCCAGTGGTCAGACAATCATACCTTACAGAGCACTCCCCCGACGTTTCCTGTGCGCCTGCTGGCCCTGTAGTTCTCGCGGTATTCCCGACTGCACTCCCTGTGCTTGACTTCCTTCCCTGTGCCTGTTTTGTAATGAACAGTTCGCGCTCCTCCTTCACCTCTGTCACCACGTTGTCGACCTCTTATGGTCAGTTTTATGGAGGTTGCGACCCCCTGGGAAATTGCCAGGTAACCTCATCCACAGCACAAAAGAGTATTTTTATAGCACTTCTTTGACACCTTTTCTAGGAGGCTATATTTTAATTACCTTTTTAAAGCATGCCAAGAAGACAAACTAGAAGGGAATTTATATAGAAGGGGAATTCTGATATACAGAGAGTAGCAAAACTGCAAAGAAAGACAGCCATCTGAAAATAATTCACTGATCCTATACCCTGGGAAAGAAAAGGAATCAGCAACATTTGATTGTGCAGAAACCCATTTTATTACACTGCTTGCTCTTTGCTGATCTTTCATTTGCAGTATTTTACAGCTCATTAGTACCTCTGCCAGAGGGTGGGCAGAAGGAAGAAACAGTTTACAGCAGCTCTGTGGAGTTACTTTATTATACCTTAGTAGACCTGGGAACAGTGTTCCTGAGGAGACAGAGAAAGCAGGGGGTGTATTTTGCATTTTATTTACCAGTACAAATCCAGTTTCTCTATTGCTCTCCTGGCCCTCATTCAGTAACCACTGATGAAGAGAGTGTAACCAGGCCCAATGTTAAATGTGGGGGTGATGAGGAATATATAAATGAATAAAGATAAACAATCAAGGTTAGTATCCTCAAGGAATATACAGGGCCCGGCACAAACACTGTACTGTCCCTTTATTATTACAAAACCATCAGCATGTAATTCTGTAACATAACAATATCACACTCAAGCGCACCATACAACATTTTAGGCAACATGTTCAAATTAAAACTATAAATGATTACACCCATATCATTACCCTACCAGCCACACTCAAGCAGGTGTTACTGTGCCGGACTCTGTACAATCTGGAAACTGGGAGAACCAAACAGGCCATAAAATTAAAATACACCAAGGAAGGATTTAGAGGGTACTAGCAGAGCACAAAAGGTGCTATTTAATCCAAACTGCGGGGGTGGGGTGGGGTGAGGAGTGATTGGGAGAATTTGGTCAGGGAAGGCTGGCTGAATAATCATATTCTCAGAGGGAAATGTGCTTCGTTCTTTTCCAGGGTTCCAGTTTAAGCTAGAGAAGCTGTGAAAGCTCTTGACAAAGTCTTGGGAGCCTCCCCAATCTCCATGAAGACAAAGCTAAGAGAATCATCCTTCTGGTCGCCAAACCTAACCTCTCAGGCACTAAGTATCTTTTGGGTGGGGGGAGGAGGGACACAGGGGGAATTTCCAACCTTTTAAAAACTTTAATTTTTTCTTACATAAAATGTCAAACACATACAAAAGTACAGACAAGAGTATAGTGTATCCCCACATACCCATTTACCAACTTCCACAAACATCCCCTCATGGCCAATGTCGCTTCATCTACAAACCCACCTACTTCCTCCACTCCCAATCTTCAAAAGCCCCATGCCCTGGCCGGGTAGTGCATTTGGTTAGAGCATCATCCCCATATGCCAAGGTTGCAGATTCGATCCCCAGTGAGGGCACGTACAAGAATCAACCAATGGTTCCTGGGGACTTCCAGTCATGATGGTGGCACAGGTAAACACAGCTTGCCTCCTCACAGAACTAAATTAAAGTTACAACTAAAATATAGAACAACCATCACTCAGAACCATCAGAAATTGAGTTGAATGGAAGTCTGACAACTATGGAATTAAAGAAACCACATCCATCCAGACTGGTAGGAGGGGTCTATAGAGTTTTTGAGAATGGGCTATTCCTGCATACACGTGTGGGATAAAAATTCGGGAGGGACATCTCAGGAGTGAGGGGTCCCAGCCCCCCAGACCAGGGTCCCAGTGCCAGGAAGGTAAGTCCCCATAACTTCTGGCTAAAAAACCAGTGGGAATTGAGTTCGTGGAAGAAACTGCTAGAGTCCAAGGCAGTTCCTCTTAAAAAACTCACATGTAGACTTACACAGACTCACTCCCTCTGAGCTCCAGCACCGGGGTAGCAGCTTGAAAGGCACCAGTGGCATACAAGGAGGAAATGAAGTGACTGGCATCGAGGTAAGAGCTGGGGGACACCTTTCTCCCAGACAGAAATGCGGGCAGAGGCCACAGTCCCTTTTCTGGGCCCTCCCCCCAGAGAGCCACAGAGGTGGCAGGTGGGTACCACATCTGAGACTCCATCAACCTGGCTACCCTGTTTGCCCCATCCTGGAGATCCCCTGAGGCTCCAGCGCACCCAAGCTGTTAATCGTGACTTTTCCACATGAATGGCTGGTCTTGGCTCATGCTTTACAACTTCCTAAATCCTCTCAAACAAGGAACAGCCAGTCCCAGTGAGCCTCCAGCCCCCATATCTCTAGCTAAGTGGCTCCTGGTCTGGCATAGCAGCAGTCAGCCACAACTTGGCTTTTCCTGGGAATCTCCAAGCCCAGCACAAGTAACAGCCATCTCAGATTGCTTTATAGCTCATGCAGGGTGGCCCTGGGCTGATCACAGGTGGGGGTTGACCTTTGCCTGCACTACAAATAGGCAGTTACAGAATAGCCATGGGGATGTGAAATACAGCGCAGGAAATGGCGTAGCCAAAGAACTTATAGGCATGGCCCCTGGACATGAACAACGGTGGGGGGTTTGCCAGAGGAAGTAGAGTGGAGGGTGGAGGGGGGCCAAAGGGGACAATTGGGACAACTGTAATAGCAAAATCAATAAAATATCATTAAAAAAAGAAAATGTGCAGGTTTCAAAAATATAATTAAAAATAAAAAAGACAATAAAATTTTCAGGCTTCCTCCTCTTTCTCCTCACTCAATCCTTGCAATTTAGTTGTTGAACAAACTGGGTTTTTGTCTGCAGAGTTTCCCACAGCATGAATCTTGTTGACTGCATCCTTGTAGTGTTCTGTGTCCTATATTGCCTACAAATTGACCTTGATTACATCCAGGTTTTTTGTTTGTGTCTAGGTTTTGACAAGGTGGCGGTTACTTCTGCGAGGAGGCTTGCGCCAACTTGCCTCTTTTTACGTTATTAACATCCGCGGTGGGCTGAAGGGCCCCTCAAAAGATGTGTCCCTGGAACCTGTGCCTGTTACCTTGTTTGGGAAGAGGCCCTTTGCAGGTCTATCTGAGTTAAGGATGGTTCAGGAGTTTGAGATAACGAGATCATTCTGAATTCCCAGGATGGGCCCTAAATCTGTTGCGCGTCCTTACAAAAGACACACGGAGGAAAACACAGACAGAGGAGAATTCAGTGTAACCTTGGAGGCAGAGACTGGAGTCAGGCGACCACAAGCTAGAGAGTGCCTGGAGGCACTGGAAGCTGAAAGAGGCAAGAAACGGATCCTCCCCTAAAGGCTTTGGAGGAAGCGCAGCCCTGCTGGCCCTTTGGTTTCTAAATTTTGGCCTCCAGAGCTTGGAGGGAGTAAATGTCTGTTGTTTTAAGCCAGCCAGCTCATGGAAATTGGTATAGCAGCCCTAGAAAAAATAATAAAACAGGCCTTTGATGATAAATGCCTAAATCCACTACAGGTTGTAAAAGCTAAAGGTTTTTAAAATTTTGTTATCATTTTATCATTTCTTTTTCATTTATTGGCTAAAGTGCTTCTATAAGAGAAACTATCCAAGTAAATTACTTAGTTACCATGAGGTATGATAAATGCTTAATTCTTTTTAAGTATATTTTATTGATTATGCTATTACAGTAGTCCCATTTTTTCTCCCCTTTACCCGCCTCCTCCGCCCTGCACCCTCCCTCCCTCCAGCCTTCCCCTCCCTTAGTTCATGTCCATGGGTTGTACATATAACTTCTTTGGCTTCTCCATTTCCTATACTATTCTTAACCTCGCCCTGTCTATTTTCTACCTACCAATTATACTTCTTATTACCTGTACCCTTTTCCCCTCTCTCCCCCTCCCCTTCTCTGCTGATAAGCCTTCATGTGATTTCCATTTCTGTGATTCTGTTCCTGTTCTAGTTGTTTGCTTAATTTGTCTTTGTTTTTGTTTTTTAGGTTCAGTTGTTGACAGTTGTTTGTTGTCATTTTGTTACAGAGCAAGGCGGGGACACGCAACGATCCCCCAACCCTGCACCAGGTTCGTTATGCTCGCCGCCAATGGAAAGACGTCTCTCAATGCCAGAGACTGGTGAAAAGGAAAGGAATTATTTATTTACAAGTTATACAGGCTTGGAGTAATGACTTAAGGTCGCCTTTAAGATACTAGAGTTCTTTGGAATACCTGTTCTCTAGAATACCCACAAATGCACACAGTCCTTCCTTCTCCCCTCTGCGCAGTCCAGGGCACCGTATCCCAGGGAAAGAAGTAGAAGTCCGTGATTCAGGCAGCCTCTCGGTTCCAACACCATCCACTGTGTCGTCACCGTGATCTCCAGTTAATCCAAAACCATGAGGCACATTCTCATGGCCCACCAGCAAGAGTCCTTTCACCCCTTTTCTTCCAGGCAAAGTCTCTCCTGCTTCCTGGGCTGTGTGGCAAAAGGAGCCACCCAAAGCCACGTGGTCCTTTCTCTGTCCCACAGGCTGAAGGGTCCCCACTCCTACCCTTTGTGGTATAGCGAGAGAGAGAGAGACAGAGCCTGTCTCTCAGGCGGAGGGGTCCCCACTCCTACCCTTCGTGGTCCGGTGAGAGAGAGAGAGAGAGAGAGAGAGAGAGAGAGGGAGAGAGAGAGGGCGTGCCTGTCTCTCAGGCTGAGGGGTCCCCACTCCTACCCTTCACGGTCCAGAGAGTGAGAGAGAGAGCTATGGCTGCCATGCCAGGGTTTAAATACCTGCACTGATCTTCCTCTGCGGCCCCATTTCCGACTCCTTCAATCAGCTACACCTGCCAGCACTTCATATTCTTCCAGCTTTATTGGGCTGCCATGTTAACTGTGGGCAGGCATGGCCCCATGGCACAGAGTCAATCATCTCCAAGTTTTCATGCAGGCATTGTGTCCAGGGGGAGTTGCCTCTCAGTTACCTCTTGGGTGGAAGTAACTTCCATCCCCCTGGCTCAAAGCAGCTTTGCAGCTATTTAACATATGTATGAAACCAGTTAAGGGTTATAGATATGCTAAATGACCATGCCAGAAGTTATCTGCAAAGCTACTGTTATGCAAAACAGCTCTGAATGGCCCTGTTCCAGGAGTCCCATCCCCTGCCAGTTCAGACTTGTGGGGGTGAGGACATTCTATATATATTTCTAATATTTCCTGGACACCTTGAGTTCTAGACCTTATTACAAATCCTCGTTTGGGCACCCCCCCGCCCCCCCGCCCGCCAGGCTGCACCCTGTTACAATTTTACTGTTCATAGTTTTGATCTTCTTCTTTTAAAGATTTTATTTATTTTTAGAGAGAAGGGAAAGGGGGAAAGGAGGGAGGGAGGAAAAGAAACATCAATGTGTGGTTGCCTCTCATACACCCACAACTGGGGACCAGGTCCTCAACCCAGACATGTGCCCGGACTGAGAACCGAACAGGTGACCCTTTGGTTCACAGGTTGGCACTCAATCCACTGAGCCACACCAGCCAGGACTTCTTTTTCTTAGATAAGTCCCTTTAACATTTCATATGATCAGGGCTTGGTGATGATGAACTCCTTGAACTTGACCTTATCTGGGAAGCACTTTATCTGCCCTTCTATTCTAAATGATAGCTTTGCTGGATAGAGTATTCTTGGATGTAGGTCTTTGCCTTTGACGATTTTGAATACTTCTTTCCAGCCCCTTCTTGCCTGCAAGGTTTCTTTTGAGAAATCAGCTGATAGTCTTATGGGAACTCCTTTGTAGATAACTCTTTTCTTTTGCTGCTTTTAAGATTCTCTCTTTATCTTTAAACTTTGGCATTTTAATTATGATGTGTCTTGGTATGTTCCTCCTTGGGTCCAACTTTTTTGGGACTCTCTGAGCTTCCTACATTTGCATGTCTAATTCCTTCACCAGATTGGGGAAATTCTCCTTCATTATTTTTTCAAATAAGTTTTCAATTTCTTGCTCTTCTTCTTCTTCTGGCACCCCTATGATTTGGATGTTGGAACGTTTAAAGTTGTCTCAGAGGTTCTTAAGCTTCTCTTCATTTTTTTGAATTCTTGTTTCTTCATTCTGTTCAGGTTGAATGTTTATTTCTTCCTTTTGTTCCAAATGGTTGATGTGAGCCCTGGTTTTCTTCCCTTCATTGTTGGTTCCCTGTATATTTTTCTTTATTTCACTTTGTATAGCCTTCACTTCTTCCTTTATTTTGCAGCTGTACTCAGTCATTTCTGTGAGCATCCTGATTACCAGTGTTTTAAATTCTGCATCTGATAGGTTGGCTATTTCCTTGTTGCTTAGTTCTTTTTCTGGAGTTTTGATCTGTTCTTTCATTTGGACCATATTTCTTTGTCTTGGTGCACCTGTTATGTGTAAGGGGCAGAGCCTCAGGTAGTCACCAGGGCAGGGCAACCCACTTTGCTGTGTTGTGGCACTGTATGTGGGGGAGGGGTTAGGAGGGTACAATGCCACTTGCTCAGCTCTCGTCCCACTTTTAGTCACTTACCCCGCTACCCACAAGTGAACTGTACCTCTCTGGTGCTGATTCCTGCGTGGGTGGGTTTGTGTACATTGTAGGACCCCATGGGTCACTCCAACGGACTCTCCTGTGAGACTGGGAGTTTCTCCTGCCAGTGCAATCCTCACAGATTTTTATAGCCAGAGGTTTTGAGGCTTTATATCCCCATGCTGGAACCCTGGGTTGCATGGTCTGTCTCTCTCCCTAGTTGTTCCTCCCAGTTTATATGTATGTGAATATCGGACAACCCGGTCCGCCAGCCATCCCCTTGCTGTGCATTCTCTCCACTGCAGCTGCTCGTCTCCGCCCCTGCACCGGTCTGGACGAATGTGTCTTCTTTAACTCCTTGGTTGTTGGACTTCCATACAGTTTAATATTCTGGCAGTTCTGGTTGTTTTTTGTTTTTAAATTGGTTGTTGTCTTTCTTTTGGTTGTGCAAGGAAACGAAGCGTATCTACCTATACCTCCAACTTGGCCAGAAGTTTCTTCTATAGTTTTAGGTCACTGATCTATTTTGAGTTAATTTTTGTATATGGAGTAAGATGGGTGTTTAGCCTAATAGTTTTACATATGGTTATCCTGTTGTCCGGGCACCCATTGTTAAAGAGACTATTCCTTTTCCAGCAAAGCCTTGGCAATCTTGTCAAAAATCAATTTGCCATACATGTTTTGGTTTATTTCTGGAATTTCAAATTTATTTCATTGGTCTATATATAGGTCTATCCTTATACCAGTACCACACTCTCTTTTTTTTTAAAAAATATTTTATTTATTTTTAGAGAAAGGGGAAGGGAGGGAGACAGAGAGGGAGAGAAACAACAATGTATGGTTGCCTCCCACATGGCTCTCACTGGGGACCTGGCCCGCAACCCAGGCATGTGCCCTGACTGGGAATCGAACCAGCAACCCTTTGGTTCCCAGCCTGCGCTCAATCCACTGAGCTACACCAGCCAGGGTGCCACACTCTCTTGATTATTATAACTTTGCAGTGAGTTATGAAAATCTGGGGGGAAAAAAGGTGATTGGATTTTTGATAGGGATTGCACTGAATCTGTAGATTGCTTTGGGGAATACTGCAATATTAGCAATATAAAGCTTCTAATCCATAAACATTTATCATTTCTATTTATTTAAGTTAAGCATTTTTAAACTTTGTTTATTTCTAGAGAGGGGAAGGGAGGGAAAAAGAGAGGGAGAGAAACGTCAATGTATGGTTGCTTCTTACGTGCCCCCTACTGGGGACCTGGCCTGCAAGCCAGGCACGTGCCCTGACTGAGAATCGAACTGGTGAGCCTTTGGTTTGTAGGCCGGCGCTCAATCCACGCCAGCCAGGTCTATTTAAGTTTTCTTTAAATGATTCTGGCAATATTTTGTAGTTTTCAATGTCTTTCATGTTCTTGGTTAAGTTTATTTCTGGGTATTTTATTTTCCAGATGTTACTGTAGTTGGAATTGTTTTCTTAATCTCCTTTGGTTCATTCGTCAATGAAGAATAGAAACACAACTGATTTGCGTGTTTTGATCTTGTACTGGTAACTTTTGCTGAATTCATTTATTAGCTCTAGTACCTTTTCTTGTGGATTCCATAGGATTTTCTATATAAATAATGTCACCTACAAACAAATAATTTTACTTCTCTTTCAATATTGATGCATTCTACTTCTTTTTCTTGCCTAATTGCTTTAAGACTTCAGTACAGCGGTGAATAGCAATAGTAATTTTGTTCCTGATGTTAGTGGGGGAAACTTGCTGTCTTTCACCAATGAGTATGATATTAGCTGTGGGTTTTTCATAAATGCCCTTTATCATGTTAAGGAACTTCCCTTCTGTTCCTGATTTGCTGAGTGTTTTTATCATAAGAGTGCTGAATTTTGTCAGATGCCTTTCCTGTGTCTTTTGAAATAATCATGTAGTTTTTTCCCTTCTTTTTACTAGGTTTACTTTTTTGGCTAGTCTGCAAGGTATTAAGGATGGCACTACTAGACAATTTAATTTTCAAAGAAATATAGCATAACGCTGTTATTTTCTGAATTGTTAAAAGAGCTCCATTATTAATTGGTTTCCTTAAGCAGACAGAAAGTAAGCACACATAAACAAACTAGAAAGGCCAGCAGAACTATCTTTGGAGTGACTATTGTAGATAAAATATCTATGACAACATCTGCTTCTGTTACATATACAAAGCATTTCATAAATTATTAAGGAGAAAAGCAAGCTTCATAAATAATTAAAATTATTCAAAAGCTCCAAGGGGTAGCTGTTTCCCTTTAGGGGACGAAAGATACCGAGAACATCACAACGTTTATGAGGTGACACTATGAATCACCCCAAAATATCTTCTAGGAGATGCAGAATTACAATTTAAATATGTGAGAAAAAACGGATTTTTCTCCCCAAAAGACAAAGTAAGAATGATACAGAGTAAAAACCTATAGAGTTTCAAAATTCTTTTTGGGTTATCAAATCGCTGGGTGGCTTTCAGCAGCAAAAGAAGAGCAGCATAAACAGGTCTTTGTAACAGGAAAGCACATGGAATAAAACTTTAGAAAGTGTGAGCTCTTCTGGTACTTGGAACAAAAGGGCACATCTCCGAGTTACATCATTCTTATTAAATTTTGATTACTACTATGTTCAATCTAAACATGAGAGCATCTCATTTATTCCTTGTCCCTGGGGAGCAAGATACTCATAGGAGTGAATGCAGAGGAAAATGAAAGCTTATCTCTTTATGTGTCCAAATCAGTTTATACATTTTTAATTCACTTTCTATGAAAATAATATAAGCTAAAGACAGAAGAGAAGATAGTAGTAGAGCATGGAAAATACTATGTGTGAGTGACCTCAGGCAAGCCATATAAACTTCCTGAGCCTGTTTTCCTCTCTATAAAACAGGCATGATAATGCCGACTTCAGAGGATGCCCCAAAACTCCTATAAAATTGTTAAGTGCTGTATAAAATATTAGACGCTTTTTAATACTAGGCATTTACCTGTTTTATGAACTAAAGGTAGTATATTCAACCTAACTTATTCTTGGGAAAAGATTTTAAAAATTCGGGTCTGAGGAAAATCTCTCTGATAAAATTAGGATCAATGTAATAAAATAAAAATAATTTCTAATAAAATTAGAAATGAAAAATGCTACTCCACTACATACTCCCATTCAGTGGAAACTGGAAAAGCTCACTTCTAAATAATTCATGGATAAAGACGGGGAAAAAAGAAGACACAGCAGGGCTGGGGGACTGGGTGCAAAAGGCGGAGGGATTGAGAAGTACGGACATCACGGGGAGGTAAAGTACAGCACAGAAAATACAGTCGATATTGTAATGACCGTGTACGGTGCCGGGGGTACTAGAATTATTAGTGGGAACACTGTGTAAAGTATGACTGTCTAACACCAATGCTGTACACCTGAAACGAACACAAAATAATACTGAATGTAAAGTGTGATTAAAAGATAAAATTAAAAAAGACAAAACAAAAAGGTCCTACATATCATAGGATGCAATTAAAGCAGAAAGAGAAATTCTTTAGCTGTAAGTGGACTGATTTGAAAACAAGGCTGAAAATATAGGACCTAACAGAAAAATAATCCTGAAAAAGAGTAAGACCACCCATAACCCTAATAAAGTACAAAGACATAATAAATATAGAGGTAAAAATTAAGGAAACAGAAAATAACATTGAGAAGTAGAACAAAAGCTGGCTCTTGAAAAAGATTAATAAAACAGACTGTTGAAGATGGAGGAGTAGGTAAACACACTTCACCTCCTCGCACAACTACAGAAAAAATTACATCTGGACTATAAAACAAATATCACCCAGAATCATCAGAAAATCGAGCTGTATGGAGTCTGACAACCAAGGAGTTAAAGAAGCCACGATCATCCAGATGGACAGGGCGGGCAGAGATGCAGACGAGACGGAGAGGCGCAGAGTCATGGGAGAGCCATGGGAGAGGTGGCGGAATGGGCAGTCTCACAGTCACGTGTAGTGAATAAAAGTCTGGGAGGGATAACTTGGGAGTGAGGGATCCCAGCCCCACACCAGACCATCCAGCAGCCCAGGGTTTGAGTGCCAGGAAGATAAATCCCCATAACTTCTGGCTGCAAAAACCAGCGGGGGTCGGGTGGCAGAAGAAACTACTGCGTTATCAGGAGACTTGTATTAAAGGGCTGGCACAGGTTTAGGACACTTGCAGACCCACCTCCTCTGGGATTCAGCACCAGGGCAACAGCCGGAAGGGCACAAATGGCATCCAGGAGAAAGTGAGGAAACTGGAAACAGGGTGAGTGCTGGGAGACAGCTTCCTCCCAGGCAAACCTCCAGAATCCAGGCAATGGCACTATCCCCTCTCTGAGCTCTCCCCCGGCACAGAGTCACAAAGTAGTGAAACACTACTTTGCCCCACCCTGGTGGTCACCTAAGGCTCTGCCGCACACAATTTATAAATCTACTCTTCTACAACAGACCACACTACTAAGACAGGGAGTCAAAGCAGCTACCTTATACACAGAAACAAACATAGGGAGGCTGTCAAATTGAGGAGACAAAGAAATATGGCCCAAATGAAAGAATGAAACAAAACTTGAGAAAAAGAATTAAATGAAACAGAGATTACCAACCTCTGCATCAAATGCAGAGTTCAAAACACTGGTTATCAGGATGCTCAAAGAACTCACTAAGTATAGCAATAATATAAAAAAGACCCAGGCAGAAATGAAAGTTATATTAAGTTAAATAAAGAAAAATCTATAGGGAACCAACAGCAGAGGGAATGAAATTGAGTATCAAATCAATGATTTGGAAAATAAGGTAAAAAAAAAAAAAGAATTCAAAAAAATGAGGAAAGATTAAGAAGCCTTAGGAATATCTCCAAATGTGCCAACACCCAAATCATAGGGATGCCAGAAGGAGAAGAGGAAGAGCAAGAAGTTGAAAACTTATTTGAAAAAATAATGAAAGAAAACATCCCCAATTTGGCAAAGGAAATAGACATACAAGTCCAGGAAGCACGGAGAGTCCCAAACAAATTGGACCCAAAGCGGACCATAGCAAGACACATCATCATTAAAATACCAAAGGTTAAAGATAAAGAGAGAGTCTTAAAAGCAGCAACAGAAAAGCAGAGAGTTACCTACAAAGGAGTTCGTATAAGACTCTCAGCTGATTTCTTAAAAGAAACTTTGCAGGCTAGAAGGGACTGGCAAGAAGTGCTCAAAGTGATGAAAAGCAAGGACCTACAACCAAGGTTACTGTATCCAGCAAAGCTATCATTTAGAACAAAAGGGCAGATAAAGTGCTTCCCAGACAAGGTAAAGCTAAAGGAGTTCATCATTACCAAGCCATTATTATATGAAATATCAAAGGGACTTATTTAAGAAAAATAAGAAGATCAAACTATGCATATTAAAATAGCAACAAATCTACAACTATAAACAACTGAATATAAAAAAACAAACCAAGCAAACATGCAGAAGAGTTGGAACAGAATCACAGAAATGGAGATCACTTGGAGGGTTATCAGCTAGAAGGGGGATGGGGAGAATGGAGGAAAAGGTGCAGGGATTAAGAAACACAAATTGGTAGTACAAAATAGACAGGGGGATGTTAAGAACACTATAGGAAATGCAAAGCCAAAGAACTTATATAAATGACCCATGGACCTAACTAAGGGAATGGGGATACCAAGTAGAGGGGGGACAAAGGGGGAAAAATTGGGACAACTGTAATTGCATAATCAATAAAATATATTTAAAAAATATACTATTAACTCTGATCAAATTAAGAGAAAAAACAAATATTAAAAATAATAAGGGAGACAATTATAGAAGCAAGCTAGTTTATACACAAATTTATGCCATCAAACTTTATAAATGAAATGGACAATTGTCTAGCAAAGTGTAAGTTACCAAAATGTAGTAAAAAAGAAACAGAAAATTTGAATGGACCAATAAACACAAACAATCTGATCACCAGTCAAAATCAACTACTCCATAAAAAAGGAATAAAGCCAAGATATTTTCATAGACTTTCTCCCTAATATTCCCTTATGGAAATTTTCAAATATACACATATTAAAATAAAAAGAATTGTACTAAAGTACCCATATACCCTAGATTCTTCAATTAACATTTTTCTACATTTGCTCTCACATAACTATCTACTTATCTATCCATTCTTCTTTCTATACATCAATCCTTTCATATCTTTTATTGGATCCTGCAGGAGGAAATACAGGAAAACAAACTATGCATGACAGGATTTCCGAGCAACAGGCTAGTGATCTAAAGACAGCATTTAGAGGTAAGGTTATTGTTTATAAAACAGGACAGCATAGTACTTATTCCTGTATTTATTTTTTCGTAATCGTTCCTTTATTGATCATAAATGCTCTTTCCCCCTTAGTGTCCCTTTGTTATTCTCTGCACTGACCATGACCTTGTTCCCCATATGAATGAGTGCATTCAAAATCTGAGTGGAAGGTAAAGCTCTTTAAACCATTCTTTTCAAAAGCAACGTGCATGGCGATGGACTGAGGTCCCACGCTAGCCCGTATCATCACTTCCCCTTTTGACCTTTGTGTCAATTCTTCAAGAACACGACACCCTCCAACTTTGTTAGAAGGCACGCGGTTTCCAGGAAATTTGCCCTTTTGCAGAGGTGTCCAGCCTGCAGCCCGCGGGCCGCAAGCAGCCCAGGACGGCTGTGAATGCAGCCTGACACAAAATCGTCAATTTACTTAAAACGTTATGAGAATTTTTTGTGATTATGTGTGAGAATGTGTTTAATGTGTGGCCCAAGACAACTCTTCTTCCAGTGTGGCCCAGATGACACCAAAAGGTGGACACCCCTGCTTTAAAGCATTCTTCCAATGTCACTGGTACGTTCATTTGGTTTGATGTAGAAATATTTTGGATTGTAACATGGCTAACATCACACACTGCACCGAAGGTAACTTACCTTGCTGGAGGTTTCCAAGAGGAACTGGAATGTGTTCTGCACAGTTTGACACGTTTCTAGCTCTGTCCGGCTGAAGGCTATTAAATAATCCTTCAGGTGATCATACACATTTCCGTCAAGAGCCTGTAAAAGAGGAATACACAAAAACAAAAAAAATGATGATAAAGCTTTGACACATCATGTCTACTGTCTACAAGGTAAGTTCAGTTTAAAATTTATTGATAGTAAATTAACAAAAGATACAGATTATCACGTAAGAGTAAATAGAAACAGTAAACGATCATTGGGAAAATGCTGATGCTCTGTAATAGGTAGGAGCTACAAAAGGCAAAATCCAATACGGGTAAAGCTGTGGGAAAAGGACGAACCTTGGGAGACCAAGTGCTTGGGGCCTGACCTCTGCTCGTCTGCTATTCGCTGTGTCACCTTCAGTTGTCACTTGCGTGGGAACAGGCGTGGGACTCAAATGAAATAATGGAGGAGAAAGGACCCAGGCACAAGGCTTGGAGCTACGTAGACATTGAATAAACACACATTGCGTCCCTTTTTCCTCGTCCATGACAGGTAGGGTTATAAATGAGCATATCCTTACTACATAGCAGTCAGGGGAAAATACAATCGAAATAGTAAAAAGAAAAAAAAAGAAATGTGACTAAATCCCTGTTTTGGGGAAGAAACACCTGTGTAATGTCTATGAACAGTTTAAAACTGTTCTTTGTTTAAGCATAGAAAAAGATTCTTTAAAAAAAAAAAAAAAAAAAAAAAAAAAAAAAAAAAAAAAAAAAAAAAAAAAAAAAAAAAAAAAAAAAAAAAAAAAGAAAGAAAAGAAAACCACCAAATGTGAGAAATGATTAAGCTAGGATATATATAATGACTGAAATATACACAGCCACCAAAATAACAACTGTGGAACTGTATAAATGGAGAAGTATGTGTCAAATAATTTTAGGTTTGAAAAAAAGGAACAAATAGAATACATACATACTAGCAACAACTATGGGAAAAACATAATAAACACAGTTTCTGGAGTCTTGCCAGTCAATGGAAGTTTTCTTAAACGCTGAGGTAAAATTCACATGCTAGAAAAGTCACCACTTAAACTGCTGTAAGTAGTTGAATCCGGTGGTTTTTAGTAGCCACAATGTTGTCCAACCGTCACTGCCATCTAATTTCAAGAGATTTCATCACCCCCAAGAGAAAGCCCATAGCCATTAAAGGGCCACTCCCATTCTCGCTTCCCCTAGCCTCTGGCAACCTCTCATCTCCTTTCTATCTCTACAGATTTGCCTGTTCTGGACATTTCATACAAATGGAATCATATAATAGGTGGCTTTTTATGCCTGCATCTGTCACTTAGCATGATGTTTTCAAGGTTCATCAGTAATTCTTTTTATGGCTGAGTAATACTCCAACCTACGGACACACCGTATTTTATTTGGTCATTCGTTAGCTGGCGGACATCTGGGTTGTTTCGGGTTGTTTCGACTTTTTGGCTATTATGGGTGATGCTGCTGTGAACATTTGTGTGCAAGTTTCTGTTTGAACATCTGCTCCCAATTTTCTTGTGTATACGCCTAGTAGTGAAATTGCCGGGTCCCGCGGTAATTCTAACTATTTCAGGAATTGCCCAACTGTTTTCTGCCGTGGCTGTAGCACGTTAGATCCCACCAGCAGTGTATGAAAGTTCCAATTTCTCTACGTTCTCATCAATACTTGTTATTTTGTTGGTTAAAATTACTCACGTCATCCTAGTGGCGTCCCATGTGGTTTTAACTGCACTTCTCTATTAACTAATGACAATGAACATCTTTTCATGTGCTTATTGGCCCCTCATCTATCATCTTTGGAGAAATGTCAATTCAAGCCCTTTACTCATTTTTTTAAAATTTTATTTTTTTGTTTGCTTGTTTCTGTCTTTTTACTACATTTGAACATTTCCCCACATAATGAACTATTCCTTCAAAGACTTTATTTATTTTTAGAGAGAAGGGAAGGAAGGGAGCGAGGGAGAGAAACATCAATGTGAGAGAGATATATTGATCTGTTGCCTCTTGCATCCCCCCAAATGGGGACCTGGCCCATAACCCAGGCATGTGCCCTGACTGGGAATCGAACCAGCCACCCTTGGGCTTGCAGGCTGGTGCTCAATCCACTCAGCTACACTAGCCAGGGCAGTCCTTCACTCATTTTTTAATTGGGTTGTTTGATCTTTTTGTTGATGAATTGTAGGTGTCCTTTACATATTTGAATACTATTTATGTATTTGGATACCTGTATCTTATCAGACACATGATTTTCTAATATATTCTCCTATTTGGTGAGCCATCTTTTCACTTTCTCAATAGTGTCCTTTAATATGCAAACGTTTTTAATTTTGAAGAAGTCTAAATCAGCTATTTTAATTTCGTTACTTGTGTCTTAGCGTCATATCTAAGAATCCTCAACAGAGGTGTTATAGTAAAGAAACTCTTTATATAGATAGTAAAGAAACTCCCTGTGTTTGACTATTCCATTAAATTTTTACTATAAAATTGATTTTTAAAAAATATACAAATTCTGGTCCCTGGTGGGGTAGCTCAGCTTGTCAGGTCATCATATCTATACACCAAGGCTGCAGGTTCAATCTCTGGTCAGGGCACATACAAGAATCAACCAATGAATGCACAAATAAGGAGAACAACAAATCGGTGGGTTTTTTTTTCTCTCTAAAATCAATCAATAAAAAGTAAAAATTTACAAATTCTGTTCCCAAAGCCCTGAGTAATAAAGCACGTTCTGTAGCGCTTAAACCACTAGATGGCACCATCGAGCACTTTAAATATAGGCCGTGCAAATGACTTAAGATTTCTTGTAGTTATGTAATATTCCTACCCTAGAGAGACTCCTGGTTTTAAATCTGAGGGAAAATTCTTGCCTTAGGACATGCTCCCCATAAATTTGCTAAAAAAGAAGCATGTAACTTCTGTTATGAAGCTTCTGCCTAAGAAATTCTCTTGGGAGATGGTCATAACCTTGTGTTTACAGGAAACCACTGTTTTATTTCAAGACCGCAAATGGCAATATAGCCATCACCAGCTCCTACCTCTGGAGCTTCTGATTCAGTAGGTGGGGGTGTCGCCCGACAATCTGTATTTTCGGATACCTTCCTGCTGGTCTAGAGACCATAATTTGAGAGCCACTGGACTAGACAGTCATTTTAGCTGATTAGGTGGAGTGTTGGCGTAGACCTGGACCCTGGTGACTCTGTAGAAGGACGGTGGCTGGAGGCAGAGAAGTCTGCCATCCTGAGCACGGAGGCAGACCAGCCGCTGCTTTCAATGGAAAATCATGCTCTGCCTCAGAATTATGGCGGCAGCATGGGAAAGAACCTGAGTTCTGAAATAAGTTGGATGTGGGTTAGAGTCTGAGAACTTTCACCGACTTCATCCTTTGGAAGGCTTTCTTATTTGTGATCAGGTCAAGTGGGAATACCGTGCACTGTCCAGGACATTGTGACGAGTAACTCAGGTAATGGAAGTGGCGTGACATTGGTCTTCCTTCTTGCCTTGCTTAAAAATCTTTACTGGATTTGCCAAATACTGATCACTGTCCACGCTGGATAATGAATACATGGGGGTCATTATACAAGTGTGTTTACTACAGTGTATGTTGGAAATTTTCCATAAAAAAGAACACCCGAATATCAGATTAGGAAAAAAAAGTGATGACAAAATTTTTTTATGTCTCCTCTCCAGAGGACAAGCTTACTGATTTCAGAGAGAGTGGGGAAGGGAGAAAAGGAGAGAAATATCAAAATGAAAGAGAAGGAGTTGTCAGTTGCTTCTCATACATGCTCCACCAGGAACCTCTTGTTCACACCCTCACTGGGGAATGAACCGCAACCCAGGCATGTGCCCTGCTGGGAATCGAACCTGCAACCTTTCGGTTTAAGGGACAATGCTCCAAGACAGCCACACTGGCCAGGGCTCTACCACAAAAACATTTTTTTCCCAATAACTCCTTTATATTTGGAAAAGTCAAAGTTCTTTACCTGGTATCTAAGGTCCTTTAAAATCTAGTTTCAGACCACCTCTCGTCACCACTGCCTGCACTGCACTCTACAGCCCAACCACGTCGGGCCACTTCGACAGTGACAGTCATTTTCATAGTTCCAGTTAAGTTACTTTTGACCTGGAATGCCATTCCTCCCTGTCTCTCCCACTCAAATGGCTAGTAATAATGATGGCTAACACAGGCAACTACCACTTCCTAATGGCTTAGCACGTTCCAAATGCTTTACAAAGCTGACTCAACCAGTTCCTCCATGGTGATTCTGCAACCTTCTGTATCACGTATGGGTAGTATTGCAAGTCATGGATTGGGTCTTATTCAGGCACAGTGCCTGGCAGATAGCAGATGCTCAAAATATTTACAGAATAAATGAATGCTTTATGCTAGAGTTAATATAGCAATAAATATGCCCTGAATTAGTTACCTCACAGGCAAGCTACACCTAATACACTTCAGTTAAGAGAAAATGTACCATTAGTCATCATGTACCAGCAAAGGCTTCTTGTCTTGGCTTCAGCAATGCAAGAAAGGCTTAATGAAACTTCATTCGGTGGGAGGTGGGCCAAGGGACTGGGAGACTCTTCTGCAGACAGATTAAAGTATTTCTTTTGTCCTGTTCAACTCCTAGAATTCCCTGAATCTTAATGGTCATATTTTCAGGGTTGCAGTATTCATCAACCCGCACATGTGACCACGTTTCTGGAGGGTGAGAGTACGAGAGCTGGAGGCCTTCCGGTCTGCGTGGATTATTGCTGGTGTGCAGAGTTAATGCAGGAGGTATGGAAATTAAGACACTGCTGGATCAAAGCGCAGGAAGTGGATGATTACCCTGTGACTGGCTCCAGCCCCCTCCCTCAAGTTAAATGCAATTGTTTGAATCAGTTGTGGTGCCTAGAGATGAAATTCAAAGCAATTCTGGGCAGTATTATCTCAACATGGTTTTGTGATTAGAAGGCAGATTGCATAAATATTTATAAGGACTTTGACTAAAAAGTCAATCATTAGAAAAGAAGTAGTCCCCCTAAATAGAATGAATATTGGAAATCAAAGAAGACAGCTTGAAAAATGCTTTTTTACAAACTCCTCCACCATATTATCACACAGAGTACTTATCACTGCTGATCAAGTCCTTAGTACCTGTCTCATCTGGATTACTGCAGCATCTCCTGTGGTCCCTCCCGCCAACCCATTTCCATACTGCAGCTAGGAGGTTTCCAAATTACATATCAAAATCGTTTATATACGTCTGATTTCCTCAACAGACTTAGTTCCTTGAAAGCAGGCCGCACTTGCTTCTTCACTTGGTCCCTAAGCTTTGTGGAGAAACCTGCAGTGAATGATTATGAAGTGAACTGAACAGAGAGGAGTGGGAACTACAAAAGCAGGCCCTCGGCTGTGGAAGGGGGTAGGCACCGAAGAGAATGAGAAAGTCAGGCATCCATTTCACCTTAGCTGGGTCAGCTTGACTCTGGTGAACAAATATATAATTATTCAGACAGACTTAGATTTTGACCAGACACTATTTCCCTCCTCTGACTTTCTCGCCGATATATTAAACTGCCCCTTAGACGGAAACATTCTCTTCTCCAACTGCTCTTTGTGCGTGTGTTCCTAGCTCAGAGTGTAATGCCGCTATCCACTCACCTGCCTGCATCAGACCCTTGGGGCTAACGGTTTACTTTCCCCTCTGCCTTTCCCCGACATCCAGGTAATTACCACATCTTGATTCCATTTCTTAAATATGGATCAAATCCAACCCCTCCTCCTAATCTCCACAGCGAGGATCCCCCTGCCACCCTGTCTCATCTGGATGATCGCAGCCTGCTGTTTCCTGCACCCAGCTGTCCCTCCTGCCAGCCATTCCTATACTGTGGCTAGGGAGATGTTTCTAAATTGTGTATTTTACTTGACTGCTCGACACTGTTCGCTGGTTACCCATTGTATTCAAGATAAAGTAGCAATAAAAAAAAATCTCCATGACTTCCCAATCCTGACTTGGCTTTAACTCTTCGGCTTCTCCACGGACGTTCCCATTTTCCTCCCCATTCACTTTCTCTACACTGCATATCTTTTGGTTCTTCCAATATTACTTCTGCCTCTGAGTTTTCACATAGGTTTTTCCTCTTTCTTGACTACTCTCTACCTTCTCCTCTTGGCTTAGCAACTCTTATCATTAAGACTTCACTTAATCATGACCTATTCCGGACATCCCTCCTGTCTGTTTGCTGCATAACCCTTAGTCACAGCACATAAGCCCGCACTGGTGATGCCTATCTGTCTGTCTTTCCTCTTGGTTTATTAAATTCCATGCAGGCAGGGATCATGTCTGTCTGTTTACTGCTGTGTCTTCCGTGCTGGGTGCAGGGGGTGACATACCGGTAGTGCTTCATAAATACCCGTTCTGTCTAACAAATAGTATGTCAATCAGAATTCACACTGTTTAAAAAAAAGTGAACAAGCTCACACGTGAGCCCCATGACTGAAAAGGAAGCCTACTGATGTTATGTCGCATTGGTAAAGTTTTATACAAGCTCAAGAAGAAGCTACTCTCACAAAATTTTGTCTCATGCAGTACTTTCAAATATTTTTAGTAGTGGCTTCTTTTTATGTGGAATACCAAGACAGAAAACATGTATAACTTTGCACACTTTCTCCCTGCTTCCACCAGCAGATCCTGCTCTCTGGACCACAGGGATGAAGCGGCAGGCCACATGGCTATGCCAGGCAGATGCTGTTACTGGGCAGAGGTGGACACTTGACCTAAATCAGGCCATCCCTGAAAGATGAGTCCAAGAAGGACTACTCTTTCCACCAAATGGCTATTCTTTCCATCAAGCAGAGAAAACCTACCTGCAGTTGGAGAGACTTAAACCAACTTACAAGGAAAAGCAGTGATAAGAAACTCAGCAGAGTGAGGCCGGGAATGGGGGGCAGGGGGGAGGGTCTGGAGTGTCTTTGGATCGGTGGTTCCTGAGCAAGCACGACCTTGTCTTTTCTGTGATTGTTTACCTGAGCCAGCAAAGTCCCATTTTGTTCAAGTCGCTTTGAGTTAAATCTTTGTTATTTGCAATTAAGAGACTCCTTACTAAAGGGTTTGGATGATAACTATAGCTATATGAGCCCTATTATCTAAATTATTTCCTTTGGCTGCATTACAAGAAAAAACATTGATTCATATAGGTAATTAACTGTAGTGAATAATAATCCAATAGCTTATTACCAGTTTTTCTCAATTAAACAAATCTAAAAGCTTAAAGTAGACAATTTTTATTTCAAAGTTGAATCACAAACACAACCCAAAGCTACATGTATTTCTTATAAATTTAAGGTGAAGTAGGAACTACTTAAAGCTTACAATAAATGATAAAATTGTCACAGCTGTAACAGTTGGATAAGGACATGCATGGTGAAGACGCATCTGAGCCCTCCCTGGCATTTATACGAGCGAAACACAAGAATGTTCTCTAAGTACCCTTGTTTATTAAATTTCAAGTGAGCCGATGTGCACACACTTCAGTCCCTATAGAGATCTGTGTGAAGAGCTATAAATTTCACAATTGACGATTCACTAGCACTCACATACATGCTCAGAAATGTCAGGAGAAGCATTCTTTCAAGGTCCATACGAATATGGGTTCATCTGGCTCTATGAGCTCCTTGGTGGACTCCACTATGAAAAAATTTGGTAGGTAACTCATCTAACTGGGCATTTAAAATACAGCCAAACTTTAAAAAAAATTATTTGATGCGAACGGCTAGGCGAAGAAGTCTGTGGTATCTAAATTGAGAAACCATGCAGCCTCTGATCAGCAATATGCTTACATGGCCTAGCAGTGTTTTTGAAAAAACTGCATACAAATGCCTTTAAGCAGCCTCGTTCTTCCAGTTACCTACGATCCACACACTCCCTTATATATTATCTCTGTCCTCTTTGCTTATTCATTTGATCAACTTGGTCTCTGCAATCAGTTGAGTTTGGAACCCAAACTCAATAGTAAGTACTCAAAAGAGTGAAAATAAAGAGGGGGAGGTTTCTTAAAGACCAATTCAGAAACTTAGAATTCTAGGATGTTCCACTAACAAAACACTTATTTTACAGGAAAGTGTAAAATTCTTGGAACTTCTTGGAAGAGGAAAATTATGATGTATTAGCAGTTAGGAGGAAGAAAAGGTGTTGTCTTTCTGAGCATTTGATGTAATTTCCCCTTAGCGGAAAACTGGAAACAGTAGCTTCCTTATTTAGATCCTGGAAGGGCATGGATTCTGCAGTCAAGAGTTCTGCTGAAATCTCTTGAGTTTCCTTAATGCAGCCTAGAAGTACAAACTCTCCTTTATCTGAGAGCAACTGGCATTCCAAAACAGTCTGTGGTTAGAGTCAAGGATATAAATATGAAGATGATGAGAAATCCGAACTACCTTAATTAAATCATGAAATTCATGAAATCATGAAACTCCTTGTTCCTGGAGAGGACAATTGCCTGCGAGCATTTGTTTATCTTTCTGAGAAGCCCCCACACTGTACTAACCAGGGTGCAAAGCGAAAGCAGATTTTTACAAATTCAAAGAGATCAAAGCATGTGCATATCTTAATATGTGGCCTAATTTGTCAACTGATATAAAGTAAAATTAAAACACATCGCCTCATTTTATACTTGGTTGTTTTATTTTAAAAGGCCTGAGTTACTTCAGGTTCTAAGAAAGAGGAAGCAAGAAAGCTTCTGACTGTGACTTACACAGCCAGGAAGGGAAAACACAGCACTGCTTTCCTACACGTCTGCGCTGTCCTCTCGCACTCCTTACACACACGCATCATCTGGCCGTGAGTGTGTTAAACCACATCAAGATTTAGGTTGCAACCCCAAAGCACATGGTCCAACAGAAAGCCTTGAACCATCCACTCTTGCACGCAAACACCAGTTCTACCACTTACTGGCAATTTCAGTCTGGGAAAACTCTGAACCTTCTTGATCTTTACATTCCTGATCTGATGAAGTCAAAGAGCATGGTACTTGTAAAAAGATGGTTACTGAAATAATAAAGCTAAACCATTTCTATGTTCTACCCAAGAACTTCCTCTGTTTTCCTTATAGTAAGGGACTTCGGTGACAGACTTGGTTTTGAGCCTTGATTCCATTATGTACTTAAGCAGTCTAACCTCTCTTAGCCTCAGTTTTCTCATCTGCAAAGTACAGAAACACCTATAGCATCTCCTCATGAAGTTTGTGAAGTAGATATTTTCTAGTGTATCATTTTCATTCCCTTGTTGTTTTTTTTACTATATTTTTGGGAGGTACTGAGCAGTGGTTGCCTGGGGATTACAATTAACATCTTAATTTAAAGCAGATTGGATTGGATTAATGCAAACAATTTCAAACTTAACACAAAAACTACGCTCCTACACAGCTCTCTTCGCTCCATCCTAAGTGGTATTAGTCATACGATTAATTTATACATTATATATTATAAGCCCACCAACAACATTTTATAATTACTGTTTTGTGCATTGTCTTTTTAAATCAGACTAAATTATCTATCTACTCCTTTGTCAGACTGGATAATCTCAATTGTCCCACCTTTAGGTTCACAGATTCTTTCTTTTGCCAGTTCACTGCTGAACTCTTCTAGCATATTCTTACTTCTGTTTTTGTACTTTTCAACTCCCAAAGTTCTATTTAGTTTCTTTTTTATAATTCCTACCTCTTTGTTGACATTCTCTCTTTGGTGAGACATTGTTTTCATACTTTCCTTTAGTTCTTTGGACATGGTTTCCTCTAGCCCTTTGGTGTTTAGGTGACTTAAAATCTTTGTCTAGTAAGTCCAATGCATGGGCTTCCTTGGGTCAGTTTTTACTAACTCCTTTTATTCCTATTGTATGGACAAAACTTTCCTGTTTCTTTGCATGCCTAATTTTTTGTTAAGAACTGGACATTTAAAATAATAAAATGTGGTGATTCTGGAAATCAGACTCCTTTCTTTCCCTAGGAATTGTTGTTGTTGCTGTGGTTTATTCAGTGACCATGTTTTATCTCTGCGTTTCAGGAAATTTCAGAGTTTTGTAAGGAGCTTCAGAGATACCACAAATACTGCAACATTTTAATATGCACCGATCTGACTACTTTTTAAATATACATGAATTTATTTAGTTCCCCAACCATTCATTATTTTCCACCTCACCTATTGCTAAATACTAATTTTCCTTTCTAACAAATCTGCTAGAATTAACATAACTAATAAGCTCTAGTAAAATTATGTGGTAAAGGTGACTGACTTGCCCAGATGAACTTGAAGCAGCAGTACACTTCAAGAAACAGATATGCTTGCACATACAGCTTTAGGAAATCTCTTTCCTTCCTGCCCCAGTCTCTGTGGCAGCCAATCTCCTTCATGCCTCACACACACACTGTACATGCAAACATAATTAGAGTGGTTTTCCTTCAAGTGGGCTGAAGTTGTAATCGCCTAGTCTTTGTAGTCCATAAATTCTCTGGGGTACTTAATTTTTTTGTTTTTACTTTAACCTATAATTTTAAAATACTGTAATTTAACCCAGGATTATATGGGCGATCACCTTTTATCGGAGCATGCTGTGGGATTTCTATGCCTATGCTTGTGTTTATAATCAGTGCACCAACCAGTGTTACTCCAATGGTCCTAAGTTAATGAGAATAGATCTTAAACCTAAAATGATCTTACCCTTAAAATGCAAATGACATAGTTGCAACATGTGGAGATCAAATGACATCAGTGAATGCTATACTAACAAAGAGAAGAGGGCGGTGAAAGAAAAGAATCACAGGTATATGTTAGTAGAGTCACTGAAAACGTTTACCAGGGCGTCCAACCTTTTGCAATCTCTGGGCCACACGGGAAGAAGAAGAGCTGTCTTGGGCCACACATTAAATACACTGCAACTTGTAATCACAAAAAGATCCCATAATGTTTTAAGTAAATCGACAATTTTGTGCTGGGCCGCATTCATAGCCATCCTGGGTGGCGGGTGGCCTGTGGGCTGTGGGTTGGACACCCTGCAGTAGTCTAGGGACCCATAATTCACATTTCAAGTAGCAGTTTAGGGCCAACCGATCATTATCAACCATCATATTTAATTAATTTTGTCAATTTGAATTGTATTGATTTTATAGATCTGTTTGTATTTAAATGATAATCCTGTTTTGGCTGGATAAAACCTTTAAGCATAAGTTATTACCTAGCCTTGTTTGTGCATATTTAAATAACATTTCAATCACAATAATCTAAGAGCCTATAGTAATTTTTGTCCATGAAAAAGAAGGTCGTAGATTTTCACGGTAAAGTTTCATCACTGTCCCAGGTTTTTCTTCCACCACAGGACTGTTCAGAAGGGTGTGCCTGATGCTTAGTTAAACAGCACACTTCTGTTTACCAACTGCACCACCCCAATAGCAAAGAGGGGCTGTTTCTTAGCTGCGGTCCCGATGACCAGCAGGTAGTGACATTATATGGGCATAAGCTGGAAGCAGAACTCGAGGGCCAAAAGGCCCCATGGAGGAACCATAAAGGCTTCTGGGAGAAACTATAAGTTCAGATCCTTAGATACATAAAGCATAAAAACATACACATCAGACAATAACTAGGACTGCTGCACACAGAAGAATTTTGGCATTCCAGTTTAGACCTAGAATTCCCGCATATCCATCTTTTGACTGTCACTATTTATTTTTTGCAGTTACTTATTTTTTAAAAGATTTTATTTATTTTTTTTTAGAGACAGAAAGAGAAACATCGATGTGAGAGAGAAATATCAATTGGTTGCCTTTCATACGTGTCTCAAACCTGCAACCCAGGCATGTGCCCTACAGGAACTGAACCAGTGACCTTTCACTTTGCGGACGGATGCCCAACCAAATGAGCCACACAGGCCAGGGCTGCAGTTTCCTATTTTTTTAAAGTATATTTTATTGATTGTGCTATTACAGTTGTCCCAATTTTTCCCCCTTTACCTCCTCTGCCTGGTACCCTCCTGCAGTTACCTGTTTTTATTTGCTAATCTATCTCTAACAACTTAAAGTGAAAACGTGTCTCAGTACCATACAGTTAACATTTTAAAACTAACAGTGAAAGAATTAATGGGAGAAACGTCAAAGGAGAGTTACAAAAAGAATAAGACTATTTTTCATCTTGAAAGTAGGGACATGGCTGCCCTGGCTGGGTGGTTCAGTGGGTGGCAGGTTTGATCCCCAGTCAGGGCACATATCTAGGTTGCAGGTTCAATCCCCAGTCGGTGAGTGTGCAGAGGGTGACAGATTGATATTCTCTCTCACATTGATGTTTAAAAAACAAATCACAAAACAAAACAAAAAACCCCATATACTCAGGTGAGCATAAAAAAAAGAGGGAAATGGTTTTAGTTACCATGTACTAAGCACGTATTAGAAATCAGGTTCTGCTTATTCACAATATGAACTGATTCTCTCATCACACCTATAACTCATCATCAAAAAAAAAATCAACAAAAAACCTGAACTATGAAGCAGTTAAATTTCCCAAAGTCACACAATCTAATAAGCTAACTTTTTCTCTTATTTAAATGGCATGTTTTGTGTGCATTTTTGACATTAAAGTATGGAAGTACCAGAAAGTATTTAGCATGAGCAATGTAAAGCCTCAGTCCAGGAGTAATACCCCTGATGTTGGCAATATGCAAGTTCTTTACATTGAAGTTTTAGTGAAGAGTTAACACACATTTCCTGGACACATGGGACCATTAATGGAAAGAAAACAGCCTGCTGCTCTCAGGTGTGTCCATTGCTCTCTTCTGAACTATAATTACGGCGGCTGCACTGAGCACGGTCTGATCCTCTGCAGCCCCAAGACAGCCTCTGGGAGGAACAATCTTAGACATAAGGTACACCCACA
>PVJI01017184.1:0-36287 GCA_004026765.1 Micronycteris hirsuta | reverse complement strand
TTAATGCTGAATAAAATGCTAGTGTTTAATAGCTTGCCTTGTACTCTTCGGTACTGATGAACTAAAACTACATAAAGAGAAAAGTTCAATCACTAAGTATTTTTAAAGTGCCAGCCGTCCACTTGGTTTCAGACAAGGATACGAAAAATAGTGCTTACATAGATTAAAAATTCTTTTTTAGGGCAACTGAGATGAAGTGTTTTACACCAAGGAGAGAGATAGAAAGGGAGAGAGGGGGAGAGAGAGAGAGAGAGAGAGAGGAATTAGGCCCTTATCTATGAGAACGTTATGTTTATCATATGTTCATAAACCTATGCAAAATGAACATCTCAAAACTAGTAACCTCAAAAAGTGTGTGTGGGGGGTATCAATGTATTTTACTTTGAGTTAGCGAATTCAGATTATTTTTTTTTCTTTGCAGCCATTTACATAGTATGTATTATTGAATTAATTTCCAATACTTTGTATTCCATTTGATGATACAGGCATACTTCTGATTTCAATGCCCCGTCCTTTGGCTTTGGCTGGCTGCAGGCATTATTCATCCTTCCTAAATTAGTGAAGGCTCATGTCCCTTCCATCTGTGTGGGTGTGTGGCAGAGTCAAGTGCTTATTAGCACTGCTTATGATCACTGACTTGGCATTCTTGTTTTCCTGTCACGCTCCTCAGGGAAAGATCACCACAGGGCACCAGGCAGCAGCATCCCCTAGGGGTGGAGGTCTTGGTTAGCAAGCCTCTTGCCAGACGCCTGAACTCATCTGGGTACATTTCTTACTATATTTCAAAAGATTTTCATTACTCTAGGTTATCCTTAGCAACCAGTTATACAGCAATAGCTGTTATGATTATTATTATACATTTAGAAAAGTCAAGATACACATGACAAATTGAAAACACATCCTCAAGAAACTTGCCTGCCTTTTTGCTGCACCTGTTACTGTTTTTTCTGCAAAGTGTTATTAGTGCACATAGGCTAGTGTCAAAATACTTACACTGGGCAATGACAAGGAGCTTAGAATCCAGCACACTGTAAGTTCCTGATTGCCTGATGACAGTTACTCTGAAGTGTTCAAACACACGGCTTCAGTCTCTGGACCACTCACAGAAAGTGTGAAGTACACTTTCTTAAATGAATAACAACAGTTGGAACCATAAGCACAAGGACCTTAAAAGCATCAAGTCATAATGGCCAGGCACTCTGGTCTGGCTCAGAAACACTTACGTTTTCATAGTGGCCTTAAAAAATAACAACTTGATGGTGGTTTTAAAATATACCCCATTTATTTTTATGAAATTCCTCTATTGTGTTGGTAATCCTTGTTTTTTATTGTAAAAGTATTAGATTTTCTTCCTGTCTCTCTCTCTTTCCTTCTCCCTTGCTTCCTTTCTTTCTTTCTTCTACAAAAAGGAAGACTTGTAATGCCTGCCCCCCATTCCACTTCCAATCATTCATCCATCCCTGCACATGTGCACACACCACACTGCCGCACCTTGTCATACATGTGTATGTCGTGTACAGGTGCATACTAACATACAACCTATGTGGATTGAGTTGTTTTCACCAAGATGGAATTCCGATTTACATATCATTCTATAATTATTCCCACTTCCTACAACATGGACATTTTTCCAAGTCAATACTTTCCTCAATTTTTAAACATTGCATAACATTTGTTTAAATGAATACACCATTGTTTTAACTTTATTTTAAACGTTTAAACTGTGTCCAATTTTTCCAATTGAAATCAATGCTGCAATGAGCCAAGTCATTTGTTACCATGAATATACTTAGCTTAGGGGTACTCGTTCTTTGATTTGTCCTCTTAGATAACAAATAAAAATTTCTTCAAGATCCTGGAATTATTCTATTGATGTGAAGTGCTGGAAACCAATTTTGGAGCTGCCACGGATGCAGTCACATTGCAAATCAAGTCAGGTCACCATGAGAAATCACACCACACAACTATTTCTCTCCCCCGCCCCTGAAAACAGGAAGTCCACATTCCGTGTGTTAAGCTTGTCCCCCTCAATGTTGTTATCGCTTGTTTTCACTGTATTATAAAATATGTTCTCTTGCAAAGGAAGTCAAAAATCAGCTTTCCATATCATCAAACGAAAGAATTGTTACATCCATTTCCTCATTACTGTATTCATGGTATGGTGTAAATGCAGGAAATTGAGAACCTACTCAGGTTACTGAGTGGTAGAGGGGTTGGAAATTTCCAAAAATGTACTCAGTTTAGTCTAACGATTTGTATGTTCCGCTTGGAGACTGTAAATAAACAGCGTAACCTGCCCGGCTCCTTAGAGAAAAGTTAACGCTGATAAAGAGAAGTAATAGGGTCACATCTCTTCTTTACCCCACTATTTCTAATTTTCAAAGGGAGGTATAAACTCCTAAAAGTGAAAGGGCTGGGAGAAATTTTCCATTTCTAATTCTATATTCTGTGAGGCACTAAAGAACATTATGAGTTTATCCCCAAGCAAGTACTGTATGACTTTTATGCACAGAGAAAGTGAGACTGTGGTCTGAGGTGACAAATCGCTTGTCCAGTAAGAGTCGCCCCTCTCAGGTTCCCAGGCCTGTGCCCAACTCCCCGTCACTGCCGCTTCCCCTGCCCTGAATGACATCACCAGGATAATGCATCCTTTCACGGCCACTGAACAAATCCAGCGCTGTCCCTACCAGTCCTAAGAATGCACTATTTTTCATTTAGCAGGCTGGCTTTTATCTTCTAAATGAGAGCTACCCTTACACCCTCCAGGATTTTTTTTTCCGCCTACAGTCTCTTCTCCTGGGAAATTGAAAGATTTCCCTGAAATGATATCCAGCTGATAAAATCTTGACTGCTACTTCCCTTGGAGAGGAAATAACAGCTCAGAGTCAAACCATGGTTTTCTTTATACCTGACAACGTTTCAGATCCCGGGGATGTTCTTAAAGGGCGGCTACTGTTACATTACGCTGGTAATGCCTAGGCATGGCGGGGGTGGGAGCCCTGGAGCTCTGCAGAGGAGCTGAGTTTTGCTAACAACCAGATCTCAGCAGCCGGAACCAGGCCAGGCCAGCCCAGGCCGTGAGCTCTGCGCTGGCCCTGAGGTGTCTCTCTGGGCCCCACCCTCTGCCCCCCAGCTCGAAGACCTGCTGGGACTGGGGACGAGTAAGACTAGGAACCAGGCACCTGGATAGAACCTGAAAGTGGAAGGAAGACGGGGAGTGAGTTCCTTGCAAAGCTCTTCCTGTGGCCTCCCCACACAGTCTCTTCCTCCCCATTCCCTTCACTGCTGCCTCGTCACCCCCCACACACTTAGCAGGTAGAGCAGCAAAAGTAATCCACCACTCTACATATTCTGTGTGTATTTCTCAGGAAATGGCTAATTCTAACTGATCTCATCTTATCTCATTCAATCTATGCTTGCTTTTCAAAGACAGAGGATAGTATTCTTTAATCTATGTGACTGTGTAATTTAGGACCTATTACAATATCCTGGAATACAACTTGGTGGAGAGTAAGGATTGTGTTACACGTACATTTTTAGTGACTAGCTCATGACCATTAAGATCATTAAATGCCAAGAGACAGCATTTTGCCAGGTCTTGCTTATTGGGTTAAGTGTACTTATAGGCACTCAGGTGGCCAGAACAATGGGAGTCATTGATAAGCCACTTAGGAAGAAACAGGCACTGTCTTCTCTCTGCCACAGCTCTCCTCTCCTCCCACAGTTCCTGCTTTTATTCAGATGCTCTGCATCTCTCACTTGGACAATCGCAGCTGCTTCCGCACCTCCTGTCACGGTCCCTCCCAGTGCAATCCAGCCGCCAGACTGATTGCTCCAGAACAAAACGCTGACCACGTGACTCCCTCCCCAAACCCCTTGACCGTGCCCACACGGCTGTGGGGAAAGCTGCTGCTCATTAAAGGGACACTCGAGCCCTCTCCCACGTGGCCCGACCCACTCTGTCCTCACTGTACTCTGGGCTTAGAGCTCTCTAACCACACCAGGCCTTTTTCCTGCCTTTGCAGTACCTCCCACGGCTACCACCGCCTTGGAACCACCCTCCCCCCAGTCTCCAAGTCACCAGATGGACTCAACAGTCGTGATGATCGTTTGACTTTCCTGTCACACAAATCACACCCCATGTGGAATGAGATCCCCTCCTTCCTATCTCCATTGTACTCTGTTCACACTTTGGTCACACGCCTGTAACATCCACCTCCCCTACTCAAACGCAGAGACGTGGTCTTGTTACTCTACACGCTTCTATTCCCTCAGTTGGGAAGGTGGCGTGTACTGAGCACATGAGCCCGGACCTGCTGGCCCTCCAAAGAGCGATTCTGTGCGTCTGGCCAGTGCCAGAGACAGCTGAGGATATCAACAAGCCATCCGCCTTTCCCGGCGTTCTCCCAGCCAAGGGTGGTTCCTCTTTCATTGCTGCCACCGCCATTGGGGTTACTCTAGCGGCGGCTGCGGGAGCCCTGCTCAGCTGCAGTGGAGCTGCTAAGCTTTGCGTTCTTCTTCTTAATACTTTGACATAGTGGTTCTTAACCTTAGCTCTGTTAGAATCTCCCGAATCCCTTTAACAAAATACAGAAGACCAGGCCCCAACCTGCACCAATTAATCTGAACTCTTGGGGTAGGGTTCAGGCATCAGTACCTGTGGCTTTAAGATCCCCAGGAGATGCGAGTGCAGCCTGGATTAACTATGCCACATATTTCACCTGTTTCACTTAGTGACTCCAGGGGACTGCCATTCGGGGGGCAAGGAATCTAGATGTCCCATAATACCGCCCATGTGAGGAGTGGAAATACCAAAGCACCACTTCACAGTGGGTTCTGACCACAGTCAAGAAAGAGCTTGGCTCAAACGTCTTCCTGCCGCTGGGCTCCACTCCCAAGGGAGGACTCTGCTGGTCTCGGTGGCCTTAGTTAGCCACAGCTCGCAGCACACTTTCCTGGTCTGGGCCACGCTGTGCAGGTTGGAAATCATCCCCGCACTTCAACTTGCCGTTGACATTCTTCTGAAACTGATGGTATCATTTCCCAGACGTTGCTTTTTAAAGACAGGGCAGTACATCAGATTTGTTTGTCTGTCTCCCATGTAGCGTTTCATCCAGCCATTTCATAAACGAGGTTTCTGGAGCCATTCCCAATAGCCTCACCCTGTAGAACAATGAGAGACTCGGTGTTACAGATGCTCATACCTAGGCTGAACTCCTCCATGCCTTTTTCTCCCTCCCCACTCCCACCCCCACCTCGACGCACAGCCCCTGCATCTGCAATAGTGCGCTGGGGGGGCGGCAGCTGCAGGCTCCAGCGACTGTATCACCTGTGTGTCTGTGAGATGAGCCTCTTCATGAAGTTAGATGCCCCTGGGATGTGCCCTCAGCCACCTCAGTGGAAGGACTGATGCAACAATGCTCTTTAATGTACATGATGAACATTAAAATGTTTCCAAACACAGGAAGGCTCCCCAGGGTGGCTCTGATCTCAGTCTCCTGAACACAGTTCTTCACAGAGAAAGAAAACAAAATTGTCTTACCTAGCAGCTGGTTTTCTCCAAATGTCTTCAAGTGAAGCGGTAACAACTGAGCATCTGCTCTGTAGGCTGGCTGAGGATCCTGCAGATGGAGAGGGACATGCAAAGCCTGGGCACAAAACTTTCCAAGGAATCGCTGTTAGTTAAGTGGGCTACAGAGACATGCACATGCAGAACCACAGTTCAGATCTGAACGTGATAGTAAGTATAACACAGGTTTAACGAAGTGCAGTAAAGAACAGGGAAGATCAATTCATTTTACTGGGAAGAGAAAGAGATTGACATGTTTCCTGAGCACATGAGATCTTTTAAGCTGAGTTGTTTCTGTCGTGTTCGTACACCCCTTTCCTTTGCTCACACACTCACAAGTTCACATTGCGTCACAGCCATGGATTTTATTTGAAGCAGCCCCATAGAGAACTTGCCATATAGGGGATGGTGGAAGGTTGGGGATTCAAGCAATTTAAAGATAATGTCAGAAGCAACTCCAGCCTTGGGGCATCTGCAGATACCAGCACAGCAACCTGTTCTAAGAGGGAAAGTTTACCACGATACTTTGTCATCCCTGAAACATGTCTTCAAAAGGTACGAATTAAAATGTGCATTATCTGGTATGTGAAATAAATTTAAAATAAATCTAGCTGAGAAATCACTTCTTGCAAGATTAACTATGTACACATATGTTGTTTATAAAAAATCGGAAATTAAAAATATTGTTGAGTTTCATACAAAGAGGCAACATTCTCACATGTGCAATCAACTATCTTTTAAACAATACTTTGGTGTAGATAAAGTGACAGTCACACAGATGTGCACCGCTGCCAGGAGGCAGGCTCCCGTCTTGCATAGTCAAATGACCAGCACAGCACGGCACCTAAGTACAAAGTACACAGTGTCCACCAGGGTATTCGTCTGAATTTGTTGAAACCTTTAAAAATATCAAGTTATTTAATAACCAAAGAAATGTAAAGCTAAGTTCTTCTGTAACAAGACAAGGATACAAGCAGGGATGCAAGCCAGAGAGAAGAGCCTGGAGCACAGACAGGGACAGGCTGGGTGCCCAAAATACTGAGCGCTGTCTGTTCGTCAGGATGAGTTACCCCCGATCTGAGTGACCCCAGTGGCTCTCTTGCTCTGGCTGGACTGTGTTCCCGAAAAGCCACTGAGCATCTATGGTAACACTCAGAAGGGTATGAGCTTGTGTGTGTGTGTGTTTGCAAGGATTTAACAAAAAACACTCTTGCCCAGTAGAAATAAGTGCTGGAGCTGCCTGCTCAGTTTGTAGAGAATCCACTGGTGACCTTCCCTCCACCTCTTCCCTGTAGTTATCATTCTCTTGTATTTCTCTGCTTATTAGTATGTATATTGTTAAGTCTACAGCATTGTTGAAAATATATTTGAAGATTAGCTATTGATTTTTTCCTCATGGGCAGAGATAATTGAGTTACTCAGTTATTTGGCTACTCAATAACATTGTCAATGACTCTTAAAGATTTTGGAAGAAAGAATTATTTTGTTAATCATCGTGTATTTGGTACACTTGATATATTTCATTTTAAAAGACTAAATCATAAATGCCTAGCAGGCAGAAATTGCATCACATAGAAAACACTGCTGCTTCCTGCAGTGAAATTGTACACTGAATGCAGGTTAATACATCAGAATTTCTGAGGTCTGGTCCTAATGGGCGTATCTTCCCACCGAGTCACCCCAGGAGTGGGCGACTCAACAGACCTCTAGCTCTTGCTCCAGCTCAGCCGTAACCAACACGATGACAACAGGGACAGACAGGGCTCCACACCTGCAAAGGCAGGACCTGCTTCTCGTCCGGCTTTGCTCAAAATACACCTACATTTGAATGTTTAGTTTTACATTCATTCATCGATTGATTCACCTGGAGACTGCAGAAAAAAACAGAGAGAGAGAGAGAGAGAACGAGAGGTGGGGGGGAATAAAGGCTATTTGAAAAGTCCAATTGTAAGGTTAGGGGTATGATTTTGGAGGTTTTTGCTCACCAGAGTGAACACAAGTGGGGTGGGGATGATATTAATTCCAAGACTTCTGGAAAGTTCCTAATATGTTTGGAGCAAGTTTTTGAAGAAAAATCACACATTTAATAATTAACCTGCCTCGTTAGAGCCAAGTCAGGGCCTTTTATGTAATCAGAATGAAGCGTTTAGCAAACAGTTACAGAGTCTTGAACATCATTTCAATATTTTAAAGGATTGTATAAGTTTCAAACTGTCACATTTTTAGTTTTATGGAACCCTGGTAGACATAGGCATCATGTGATTCTGAAGATTTAAGAAGAAGAGTGATCTCTAATTATAATGTATTCCCAGAGGCAAATACGACCAATGAACTTTATGACCTGGGGCCCGGAAACGCTTTGTTGTGGGGATCAGGCCCCTTTCAGGTGCACTCAGAAACCCAGGGGTCCTCGAGTGTTTGTCTGTCCTGCTCTTGTTTAGTGCCCAATGTCTTTCATACACAATTTCTTAGTCACATGATTTAAAGAAATTCCCTAATTCACTAAATACTCATAAAGATTCTTTTTCTTTTATGACTAGATACTCTTGTATGTGGGGGAGGTGGGGAGTGATTATGGGGTAAAAATGGCACCCCATTTAATTCTGAATGCCCATAAGTATTTTCTTAAAGACCAACAAATTCTGAATACCTGGGCACACTGTCTTGAAAACCAACCTCAAAAATTAAAGGGAAAAATCCTCTGAACACCAAAGATCATTCCTCCTATTTTTCACAAAGCTCGTTCCTGGACTATAGATATGTGTTTACTGGCACCAAAACATCTCTGTCCAGTGGAGTATTGGGAAAGCTTTAATATGGGTTATACACAGATGAATAACATATGGTTCCTGACCTCAAGAAGCTCACCACCAATTACACAGTAGAGACGCATAAAGAGAAATTGTGTGCAGTGATAGATCATAGGCACCCCACAGCCCAGTGAAAGGACTTGGGGACAGAGAGGAAGCATCAAGGAAAGGTGCCTGGAGGGAAAGACACATGAACTGATCTTCAAAGGATGAGTGACTATTATCCAAGAAGAGACCAAAGTCTTTTTCTAACTTTCAGGTTATCTGGGCTGTGGTTTGCTGCCTTCATCCGTCTTGCCTCTTCCCACCTGTCTCTTTGCATCAGCACCACCTGGCATCCTTGGCCTTTCAGCGTCCCTTCATGTTTAAGGCTCTTCCCCATGTCTGGAGCTTCCTCTATACCTGGTTAATCCTTGCCAATCCTTCACAGCTCACTCACATATTCGTTTCTCAGGAAGCCTTCCTTGAGGCCCTTTATGTGCTCCCCTGAACTCTACACTTAGCCTTTGCTGCATTTGCAATCATTTTAATTAATAATGAGTCGTTTAATTGGTTGTTCACTTTATGTTTCCCTGCAAAAATATAAGCTTTGTAAAAGCACCATTTTTAACTCTGTGTACTTACCCTAGGGTATCACCCAGGACAGACATTCAATATCTGTTTTGTGGTGTACTTGTCTAGACAAGAGACGATGAGAACCTCAACTAGAGAAGTGGGAGGTGAGGGGGAGAGCAGAGGATTCTAGAAATAACTATCAGATGCACATTGGTGTAGCCAGGTAGTCTGTTTGATGGGGGGAGGAAGGAAAGGAGGAGTGAAGGAAGACTCACAGATTTACTGTCTCACTTATCACTTGGGCTTGCCAATCATTGAACAGAACTGCCTTATGGCCCTCTATACTCTTTCATTTAAAATTTACCCCACAGAAATGGATTTATTGCTTTTGGTGTTTCACGTGGAGATTTGAGAATTCCACGTAGAGCTACATATATAAAGGCAAGTCTTTACACTGAAGTGCTCTGGCTTGGCTTTGGTCCAGGCCCAAATACCTGGTGACCTGACAGCCTCCTGGCTGTGACTAGCAATAGTGAAGGAATGCATAATAATCATGGCACAGTGTGGAGGGGACTTAGAGTGATGCTCTATGAAAACTGCCCCCTTTCCACCGTATCCATACTCCCTCGTTTCTTCTTCCCTCTTCCTCTGTGCTCCCAGGGCCCCTCCCTCCGCCTAGGCGAGAGCCAGACTTCGAGGTTTTAACTTTGTCTGAAATGTGTAACAGGGTCTTTGCCCTTTGCCACCCGAGGTTCATATAAAGAGGACTTAGAGTTTCTCCCTTCCCTCTCTGAATTGCAGGGTCTTCTTAACCAAGAACGAATACAACATGGGATCACTTAAAGTCTACCATGGTTTATTAAGTTTGTGTACAGAGAAAGACCAAATAAAAGTTGAGGCTGGCAGTTAATGGATTATACTATGTTTTCAAGTATTTCAAACATTTCTCCCAAATCCATACCTTTTCCCCTAAACTACCTACAGGAGCTCTAGTATTTCTGGTTTAAATGTATGTAAAGGTATTTTGGTCAGGAACTTAAATTCCAAGTAAAGTTGTCCATCTTCGGAGGAGCAATTTTTTACATAATAGATGGTTTCTGCCAGTTTTCACAGACTAAAATGTGATCATGGAAGGAATTTAAGTAAATGTTTATGTAACTAGAGTAATATACCAAACAGGAGGCATATCTCCTTAAGTGGAAGAAATCTGACTTGCCTTTCAGAGTCTTAGGTATAACCACAGTTTACTTAAGTGGAAAGGATTTGTCTGTCTGATGCAATTGATAAAGAAGACGCTGGGATGCTCCTAAATCCCTGAGCATCTTGGCTCCAGGGTATAGAAATCACATTGAATTGTCTGACCTTATCTATCAACTGAGTCTATTAACTAAGAACCACCTGGTGCTGATTCTATTTTGTCACCACAATTGCACACCCATTCTCTTTCTCAACCTCTGTCTGTCTGTTTGTATGTGTCTCTCTTTTTCCCTCTCAAATGCTTCCTCATGTTGTCTTTCTTTTTCAAACATTCAATAATTCTTATTGGAATATGCTCATGACTAAAAAGGGTACTGATCAGTGATGGAACATATACTCTAAGACATGGAAAACACCTTCGCTGTCCAGAGCTCTATGTGATGTCCAAGTCAAGGCGGTAATGACAGGGATGCCTTGGGTTAACAAAGCAATCCCATGCAAAGAAGCTTAAGCAGCAAAGTTGTATAACTCTGCCTGTGGCTCTACAGGCAGACTTCTGTTACCAAAGCTGTACTTAGATTAAGGAATGAGGTTCAAGGTTCACATTACATAACAATATGTTCCTTCAGTACAAAATATTAGTGACTCACTTCACTTACACAGTGATATTTTGATATGCTTGGCACATGCTGGCATGCAATATTGCTAATTCTAACAGAGTAACCAATCAACAATGGAAAATGCTGTGCCCAACAAACACACCGCCACCCTCCCCTGCTGTTCTGTTATATAATACACCCTGCTTTGGGAGGAACAAGTTATCTCAAAGTTCCTCAACTTTGACTTTGCTCCACTGATGCAGCAAGTTCCAATGATCCTGTTTTTTCCAGGTCATCCCTGCTGAGAAGTTCTGTTCTCCCTGATCTTTGGCCAACAGCGAGGAGTCCAGGCTGCTCACTGACATTCTGATCATAACTCATGTAAAATCACAATAGTATTCCCAAACACAAACCCGTCATGGCCCTGCTTCCGCATTTTAAGAAGGCCACTGTAGGGAAATGCAATCAATGCAAATTATCAAAAGTGAGTGGGTGTGATAGCCTCTCTGTTCGTTCACACATGTCTTCAGGCTGCTCTCTGTGATTTTTCTTTTCCTTCAAGGCTGCTTTTGCTGCATATGCAGTCTTGTTTCACTAGGATAAGGGAATTCCATGTAAGTTTTCCCCACAGCCTTCTTCTCCCCACGTCGCCAGCATAAACCCAATGAGATTAAGCGTCAAGCAGCTAATAGAGCAAGAAGCATATTTGGGGCATGGCAAGCGCTGGGTGGCATTACCTTTTTTTTTTTCATTGCTATCTCATCAGTTATTCTATCCTCTCCCTGAGAATAAACAGAATAAGGACATGATCAAGGAAAATTAAATTCTTCTCTATTAGACAATTTATTACACATGGATAATATATGTACATATACGAATATACAATAAATATATGTGCATTACACGTATATAAAAAATGTGCATTTGATATTTTTGCAAAATAAACTCCTTCCTGGCCCAATCAAAGCAGTAGTGAAGGGTAGTCATCTCTGGATGATAATCTCCTTTTGACAGAATAAACACAAGATGTTGCTGCTACCCAATATATATATGGAGGACAAGACTCTGCCCTGTTTTTCTGGCAGGAAAGGTGAATATTAATCACTCACCCATCCTCCATGGCCCACTTGCTACTCTGAACATACATGGTAAAGACAGTTGCAGTTTTCAAAAGTTTATAGCCATAAAAGACTTTCAAGGTGATTTGCTTGAATTGTAATCCAACCTTTAATGCTAACTTGCCCTCACTAAAATGAAACCCCACACCTTGCAGTGTTATGTCCCAAAGCTCAACTGCTGACAGCCCAGGCCTCACACTCCAAGGGATTCGTGCAGTGACCCTAGTAAAACACTCAACAGAAGGAAATATTGAGCACATTCCAGATTCTTGTATCACAACTATTACACTTCTCTATTTCTGGAGTTCTTTGTGAAAGCCCAGACAATCCTATCGGTGGTGTCAATTTTCCTCTTTCTTAAGAGAAACTGCTTTTTCTCAGAATCATAAGATCTCAGCACGGCCAGGGACCTGAAAAGCCACATAGCCCTACGCTTTATCCAAAGGATCAATTGCCTATTGATCACATCCAAGAAGCACTGCCTGCTGTCAGCCTTAGCCACAAGGAACTCAACTGCATCAGAACTTCGTCTGTTCCACTTGTGAAAAGTCCATTTGATGCATAGTCCTGCATTTTGAATGATCTCAGTTAAGACTTTGGAAGCCCTAAGCATTAAAAAGATTATGGTGCTCCCTGTCTTTCAGGAAATAATGTAATTATAAATTAAAAAAAAAACAATCGCAAAATAAAGGAACAAAATGTAGTTGAAAATTTCTTCATAATGAAAACATTTGTTTCCTTTCATATTTCAAATGTCATTTTAAAAAAATTCTTTAATTTCCTTTTGACCTCGATGTCCTGCTTTCCAGTGTCCCACACTCGTGCCTCGTATGCTGGTACGAAATCCATCATGGCCCCCAAGTCTCCCTTTCTTTATACTAAACATTCTTCTTTCATTATTTGTGGTTTCCAGAGTTCTCATCTAACTGTCTTCTAACTGTCTTCAATTTACCACTGTCCTCTTTTTTGCCCACAATATGTACGGCTCAGCTTGGGTGCTGAGCACCCTTCTTCTAGACATGGCATTTTAGGAAATGCCCTCCCCGACTCTATAGCAGTAACTTGCTGAGCACATAGTTAATCAAAGCCCCTAACTTGTACTTTTTCCAAGCATTCACTCCTTTGCTCAATGGTACCTTTTTGCAAATTAGGCAGAGGTGCCCTCTCTGAATGGACACAACCCCACTCAGGCCCTCAGACCAACCTGCTCACACACTACCAGGTGGCTTCGCAGCATGCCCACCCCTTCCGTGTTTGTGTTGCTAATTTTTCTGGAACTAAGGGCAGCCTTCATAGATCTCCCTTTTACACTTTATCCTGTTAGGTTTGACCCGTTGTTCCATCCTGTCAAGCTATTTTAGGTTCCATCTGATTTGCCCTCCCATCCAGCTGCAGTCATCAACAGACCATGAGTTGCTGAATCTGCCAGCTCCGCAGCCCTATCAAAAGGACCTGAGGTTTGTCAGGGAAGCTCATGTCCATTTCACTGTGACTTCAATGATCACCTACCTCTTCCCTTTCCATGGGCTCATAATGACAATCTATTGCAAAGTTTGTCACTATCAATATTGAATTTTACATTTTGTGATCTGAGGAGTCTCAACATTTTCCCCTTTGAAAACTAGGGCATCTGCCCATCCTCACTGAGCCTCAGGGTCCATCTCCCATGCTCCACAATTCCTCCAACAGCGGATAGCAATTTTCAACTGAAATTGCTCAGAGTCAGGGGCACAGGCCTCCAGAAATTTCTTTTGCAGTAGTTTCACTGGGGATTTTATAAATAAGTGGAATGATATAGGGTTGATTTTTCTAACTGCAGTTTAGAAATACCTTTATTCACTAGTTTCAGAAAGGGCAAACTATTATCCTTTAGCCTGATGCAGAATTTTTTAATGCAATCATATAACTCCAGCAACTACAAAAACAGTGATTTTTAAATATATATATGTATATATAATTTTTATATATTTTCAATTTTGCTTTCTTTCCCTCATCTGGGAATTTCAAACTATTTTTTAAATGTAAATTAGTAGCCCATTTTATACATGGATTAATATTTCAGTACAGAAATTTTATTTGTAATTTTATATAATCATATAACTGTAACTATGTAATTCTATTATCAATATATTGTTTTAAAGAATAGACCATACTAAGCTCTTTAGATCAAAGTTCTATTACTAGATGAAAAAAGCAGTCTCTACCTAGCATCGTTTCTGATCGGCATAAAGAAAAATGCGGTGGACACAGACTTTTTCCATACGTGAGCTTTCAGATTTCTTGTAAAGAAGTACAAGTAAACCTACAGAAGGAAATCATTTCAACCAGAAAACTTATTCTCCACACTTACATTTCCAAAGCCATATCATCCTTCCTATCTTCTCATGTCTCTGATTGCCCAAGTTGCCTAAATAAGAAATTGCAGGCATCTGCTAGCACATTACATAGTCAAAAGTTTTCTCAGCTAATTCCGTTCATACAGGAACTGCCAATTCAGTGGTAGCGAGAAGCCAAAGGAAGGCTCTGCTGTTCAGACAGGGAAGAAACTGCCTTCTTCAGAGTTGCTGCGCCATGAGCACTCCTGCCTGACCTAGGGTTTCAAAGTGAAAATGAGGCGCAGTGGCGAGACTAGCTGGGAAAGACTTGTGAATCAGAGCAGAACCAAATAAAGGACAAGCTGTATTTTAACCTAATCAGTCCAGGTAGTATGAAACTGCTGCTACTATTGCTAATATCATCAGGCAATATTTTTTGAGTGCTTAACCTGTTTCAGGCACCAAGCTAAGTTTGTTACATTTTACATTGTATGGGCCTCATAAATGCTCATCATAAATTCAGGAAATCACAATATAGTCCCCATTATATAGACAAGAAAACCGAGAGGATAGCTAACTTACTCAAGATCAGGCAGCTAGTAAGGGACAGAGTCACAGTTCAAACTTGTCATGACCATGTGCTTTCTACCACTTTCTATGCTTTACAAAATTCTTGTATAGTTTTCTTGAGAAGTAAAAGTTTTTCTTTTTCAACAATAGACTTTAAGTGAACAGAATGGAATCAACCACAATAACCACGTAAGTTGTAGCCTGCTTTTTACTTTTGCAGTTATTTAATTCTAATAAATGTAATAAGCACCCTGAGATGTACTTCCCAAAGCAAAAAGCAGAACCTTGACACCACCTCCCATCTAAGTCCAGTCTTCAGCATCCCAGTCCCCAAACGCAACTGATCTGTGGCAAATATTACCCTGAATCCTGTGATGCTGTGTTTATTGTGAACCGCTCCATTCCCTTTAAAGTAGTATTATTGCATCGACATGCAGCTTTTATACGTATGTGTGTGTACATATATACACATGCACTTTTTATGTGTGTGTGCGTGTGTGTATACATATATATGTATATATATAAAGTTTAGTTAGCTTTAACTTTCATTCCTTTATGTTATTTTATGTCTCTGTAGTTAACTGCCTTTGACTGATGTACAGTATCTATTATTCCACAGTCCTATTGATTGACCTTTGGGCTGCATGCCAGCCAGTGTTTTGCTATGAAAAACAATGCAGTTATACATTTTTAAGTACCTACCTCCTGTTAATGATATGTAAGTTTCTCTCAGGTATATATACTCAGGAGCAGAATTGCTACGGTAAATGCTTCATGATCATTCAACTCTAGAAGATAATGTCAAACTATTTTCCAAACAGATGGCACCAATGCCTGCTCTCACCCACAGAATTGAGATCCTGTTGATCCTTATCTTTTCCGATACTTGAGATGATCAGACTTAAAAATGTTTGCCAATTGCCTGTGTATAAAATGGTATTTGTTGTGGCTGGGACTTTGCCTTTTCCTGACCACTGAAGATGTTGAATATGTCTTCATTTGTATACTGGCTAAACATTTTTCTTCTGTCAAGTACTCTGACCCAAGGGACAAATCTTTGCTGGATAAATGCCTTTATTTTATCCTTGGCTTTGGTCACTTTAAGTTACTTCCAGATGTAATAGAAATGGGCTAGTAACCCCATTTCACCATAGGCCTTAATAGCTGTTTAAGGATTGACTTAATGCCTTTAAAATTTTCAACTTTATTTCTTGCTAAAAATTATTACCAGATTTTAAAACCAGACTCAGAGGACCTTTTTACATAGATAAATAGTATTGCAAAAAATCATTAGTTTTTAGTACCAAATTTCTCTAAAACACATGCATTTCCAGAGGCCAGTGGCAATCAGTTCTAAATTTCACACAGAACAAAGGCATGGTGCCTAATTTAAAGGCCAACTTGCAAAGACTGACATATTAGAGAAAGGTTTTTGCCTTTATAAGGACATCATAAGCAGCCTTTCATTTGACAGGAAGTCATTAGTATATACAAATGCTATTTTAAAGTCTGGGGATATTTAATTATACCATAATCATTATTCTTTATAGTTCCAGATGCTAGTGTCCCGACAATTGTCCAAAGTGTAACAGAAACAAATCCGGTAGCAGGAAGCCCAGAGCCCACTCACGGCACCTGCTGTAACTCGAATCACAAGCAACACTTGCAAGACAATGCATGCGGATGCCAACAGGAGACGAGCAAATGTAGCCACTGTCCTGCCTTACTGACACAGAAGGGGGTTACAACTTCACCTGCTGCCCCTGGTGGCTTCAGAGACTTCAGCAGCAGAGGAAAAAAATGGGGCATGCCTTGGAGGGGGTGATCGAGTAAAGAAAGAGATTTCTAGGAAATAGCCAGGAAAATCTCATTTTCTGTAGATGCCTATAAAATTCTCCTTGTTACATTAATACCTAGTTGGGAGCACTTGAAAGCAGAAGGAAATATGTAAGAGAAGTTTACCATTAAAACACCCTGCACAAGAATGCTTGAACTTGAAGAAACAGACAAATACCTCTGAAATTAATGTGATTCAGTTTTCCCTCCATGGTCTTTGGTAATAATGTGGTATAATCACTGTTACTTTTTTCTTTTTTTTCTTTAAAGCAAAGATTTTTTTAATTTATTTTTTAATTATATTTTATTGATTATTCTATTACAGTTGTCCTGATTTCCCCCCTTTGCCCCGCTCCACCCAGCACCCTCCACTCCCTCAGGCAATTGCCCCACCATTGTTCACATCCATGGGTCATGCACATAAGTTCTTTGGCTACTCCATTTCCTATACTGTACTTTACATCCCCATGGCTGTTCTCTAACTACCTGTTTGTACTCTTTAATCCCCTCACATTTTCACTCATTCCCCTATACCCTCCTTGCATCTGGCAACCATCAAAATATTCTCCATAACCATGATTCTCCATTGTTGCTTACTTAGTTTGTTTTCTTAGATTCAATTGTTGATAGATTTGTATTTTTACCACTGTATTAGTCTTAGTTTTGATCTCTTCTTTTTCTTAAATAAGTCCCTTTAATATATCATATAATAATGGCTTGGTGATGATGAACTCCTTCAGTTTTTTTCTTATCTGGAAAGCTTTTTATCTGCCCTTTGATTCTAAGTGATAGCTTTAGGATAGAGCAATCTTGGCTGTAGGTCCCTCCTTTTCTTGACTTTGAATATTTATTGCCAACCTCTTCCAGCCTGCAAAGCTTATTTTGAGAAATCAGCTGACAGTCTTATAGGAACTCCTTTCTAGGTAACTAACTTCTTTTATCTTGCTGCTTTTAAGAGTCTCTCTTTATTTTTAACCTTTAAGATTTTAATTATGATGTGTCTTGGAGTGGGCCTCTTTGCATCCATCTTGTTTGGGACTCTCTGTGCTTCCTGGACTTGCATGTCTGTTTTCTTAACCAAATTACAGAAGTTTTCTTTCATTATTTTTTCAAGTAGATTTCCAATTTTTTGTTCTTTCCCTTCCCGTTCTGGTACTCCTATGATGTGAATGTTGGGTCTCTTGAAGTTGTCCCAGAGGCTGCTTATACTATCCTCATTTTTTGTATTCTTTTTGTTGTTCAGATTGGTTGTTTTTTTCTTCCTTATGTTCCAAATCATTGATTTGATTCCCAGCTTCATCCGCTCTATTGTTGTCCCCCTGCAAATTGTTCTTTATTTCAATTAGTGTATCTTTTGTTTCTGACTGGATCTTTTTTATGCTGCTGAGGTCCTCACTAAGTTCCTTGAGCATCCTTATAAACAGTGTTTTGAACTGTGCATCTAATAGATTATTTATTTCCAAGTTGTTTAGCTCTCTTTCTGGAGTTTTGATCTGTTCTTTCCTTTTGGCCACATTTCTTTGTCTCCTCATTTTGGCAGTCTCCCTATGTTTGTTTCTATGTATTAGGTAGAGCTTCTTTGACATTGTGTCTTGCTGAAGTGGCCTAATGTAGTACATGTCCTGTAGGGCCCAGTGGCCTGGCCTCCCCTATCACCCAAGCTGGGTACTTGAGTTGTATCCTTTGTGTGGGCTGAGCACACCCTCCTCTTGTAGTTGAGCCTTGGTTGGTGTTGGCAGATGAATGGGAGGGATTTACTCAGGCCAATCAGCTGCAAGGACTGGCTATGACCACTGACCACAAATCTCTGCCCTCTGTGGAGAATCAGCCATGCAGGGTCAGGGTGGTGGTGCCCTTACGTGGTCTGTAGCTGTCCATTGGGTGCTCTGGCCCTGGGGTTTCCCAGGTGGTACAGGCCAAGGTCAGCCCCTGTCTGCGTTTTGCCCAGGGCCATCTTGCCTGAGCTATAAAGCAATCTGAGATGGCTGCTACTCGAATTGGGCTTGGAGATTCTCAGGCAAAGCCAAGCTGTGAATCTAGGCTGGCTACTGCTAGTGCTGGGCCTAGTGCTCACTGAGGTCAGATGTTGTTTGTTTGAGAGGATTTAGGAAGTTATGAAGCATGAGTGAAGACTGGTCATATGGAAAAGCAGCTTGGGTGGGCCCATAAGTTTCGTGGGGCAGAGTCTCTGGGGATGTCCACAATGGGTCAAACAGTGTTAGCCTGGTTGATGGAGTCTCAGATATGCCACCAGCTTGCTGGCTGTATGTTTCTGTGGGTGGAGTGTTTAGAAAAGGGACAATGGTCTCCACTAGACTTGATGCCAGACATTTTAATTTCTCCCAGTATGCCACTAGTGCCTTTTAAGCTGCTCCCCCAGTGCTAGAGCTCAGAGGGAGTGAGTCTGAGTAGATGAGTCCTTGTGTGGGTTCTTTAAGAGGAACTTCTTGGGGCTCCAGAAGTTTCTTCTACCAACTCAATCCCCACTGATTTTCACAACCAGAAGTTGTGAGGACTTATCTTCCTGGCATTGGAACCCTGGGTCAGGGAACCTGATGTGAGTTGGAACACCCCTCTCCTGAGATATCCCTCCCCAATTTTTATCTACCACACGTGGATGTGGGACCAGCCCATTCCATATCTGTGCCCCTCCTACCAGTCTGAATGGTTGTAGTTTCTTTAATTCTGTAGTTGTCAGACTACCATTCAACTTGATTTCTGATGGTTCTGAGTGATGATTGTTCTGTATTCTAGTTGTAATTTTGATGTGATTGTGCAAAGAGGCAAACCATGTCTGCCTATGTCACCATCTTGAATAGAAGTCCCTGTTACTTTCTTCCATCAAATAAAAAGTGACTCATGCTCTTTAAGCATCACGTGGCTATTTTTGCAGTCCCCGGTTACACACAATCAAGTCAGGTTGGAAAACTGGCATGTTACTGAATGCAGGTATACTTCTCTCTTCTACTGCTAATCAGGACCTCATTGCCTGGATATTACAGGCACCATTACCAACTCTACTGAGGATCTTAGATTTGCCAGGCCCTGTTGCCCTTTCTGCTGCACTACTCTTGAATAGACACTGCTCTTAATTCCACTGGATCTTAAGAACCTGAAGCTAACCTTAGTTTGCTTTGAAGTGGAAGAAAATACCTCTCTCCATGTGTCAAAATCGAATCTTTAGAACTCTAGTAGGACATGCAAGTCAATAGCTTTTAGGCTTTCAAGCAGGAAAGGATATAACACACAGAACATGCTAACTTTTAGAAGCAAAAAAAAAAAGGCATACATTTGACCAATAAAGGTAAGGAATTAAAACTAAAAAATCTATCCTTAAATAGATTAGAAAGACAAAACTAAAAAAAGAAAAGATATTTGAAACATACACTAATAAAAGATCAGTATCAAGAATATGTAAAGAAGTTCAGTAAGTCCATAAGAAGAGCATGAACACTCCCATACAAAAATAAAGAAAAGACATGATCAATCCACTTCACAGAAGAGGAATAACACGTGCATGGATGTTCTACTGCAGTCCAGTTTCAGGGAGATATAAATGAGGGTCACCATAAAATATTATTTTATAACCATTCAATTGGAAATATAAATCCATACCACTATGAAATATCATTTTATAGCTATTTGGTTGGCAACAAAGAGTCTAATAATACCACATGTTGGAGACAATACATAGCCACAAGACATTTCTTATATATTGGTAGTGAGGGTACACATTGGTAAAACTATTTAGAGAACACTTTGGCATTAGCTCCTACCTTTAAACATTCTCATACCCTTCAATCCAATAATTTCATTCCTAGGCATATACACAAGAGAAATTCTGTGCATGTTTACCAGAAGATAGATCCAAGTGTTTATAGTTCACAATAATGAAAATCTGGAAAGAGCCCAAATGCTCATCAATGAGAGAGCAGAGGAATGACCTGTGATACAGTCAGTCACACAAGGGATATTAAACAAAGGAAAATGAACTAGAGCAACAGGCAAGCATGAATGAAAGTGAAAGACTGCCTAAGGATAATACCCTTTCATATGAAGTTTATAATTTTTTTTAAATTATACTATTAAGGAATATGTAGAGATTTAGATGACTGAATATAAAAAGAATAAAAAGAGAATAATGAATACAGGATTCAGGATGTGGTTACCTCAAGAGGGGGGACGCAAAGAATGGAATTGTGGGGAAACATTGTCTAGCTGAAAGTTATGAAATAGTAGGTTCATGTGTAATTGTTGTATTATAATAAATGACCAAACAAACAAAAAACAAGTAAGTGTCTTGCATAGACCAATGACATGTATGGGTCATGAGCTAAGGATTACATTTAATCCAATTCTAGGCAAAAAAAAAAAGTTTCTCTACTTTATTTCTCACACATTGTTAGCCATGGAACAAAGCAGTGCTCAGTCTTCTAAAAGAGAACTTGCAATCATTTACTTGAGATCCTCCCACCTTCAACCCCAGGGGAGTAGTAGACGCAGTGGAGTTGGAATGAAAGCTCTCTCTGATCAATAATGAATGCACACTGAGGACGTGAGCCAAGCTTGCTGTGCCAGGCAGCAATACCTGTTGGATGAGCTCTTCATCAGCCGATGTTTGTCCTTGACAATGATGGAAACGGACACACCCCGGGACAGGCACACTCACAAAGTGTGAATGCCAGAGTCCACCTCGCTCATTACCACACACCGCGAGGGCAGAGGAGGCAGACAGGGTCACCGAGGACCAGGTCTGCAGAATGAAGGGCCCACAGTGCAGAGGTCAGTCTATAGTCACTGGTCATGTTTCATTTTCAGTGTGGTTCATTTTTTAACCAACCCTTTTATTGACCTTATAAACTGACAAGTTAAATGTATTGTTTTAGGAGAGGCGCTTGAACAGAAAGGGCCCAGCCAACTCTGCAGTCACTGTCGGTGTCCTGACTGGAAAGGACAGATAAGCCCTGTTTGTCATAGAATAGCACTATCCTGCTCCGGGGAAGCTTATCGCCCACAGCACCCGAAAATTTCTTTCCATGTGCCCTTAAAAAAGTATTTATTGTGAGATTTATTTCTGCTAACAAAATACACACACACACACACACACACACACACATATATATTTAGAATATATATATATTATATATATATATTATATATATATGGAGTATTCAGAAAAGTATAAAATTAAAATATTAAAAATATCCATTGCCCCCCCATAGAAAAAACTTCATTTAACTTCTGGTTTGTTTCTTTCCTGTTGTGATGTTTTCCTTAATTTACGCTCACACACAACTTTCCTCTCGTTTTCCCGCGCCCTCCGCCTCCCCCAATATTCAGATCACATTGTTTCGCATCCTGCTTTTTCTTACAGAATTTATTATTAACATTTCACTTTGTTATTATTCTGAAAAAAAAAACACACAGCTTCTAAAGATTACACAGTAGGCCATCAGATGGATTTATCAAATTTTATTTAATTATTTTCCTAGTGTTGAACATTTGTTGCTTTCCCAATTTTGTATCACAGGACATGATGCCAGGTGAATATACTTGCACATAAATCATTGTGTACCACTCTTATTATTTCCTTTGGGTAAATTCTTAGAAGTAGAATTTCTGGATTAAAGGGCAAATTGTTAAGACTTTTAAAATATATGTTCCAAATTGTCCTCCAGAAAATTATGTCTATTTATATATCTATCAGCAGTGAATAGAGTACCTTACAAGACAGAGCATTATGATTTTTAAATTTCTGATAATTTGAAGGGAGAAAAATGATATTACATTGATATCACTTGCATTTCTTTAATTATTAGATACTGAATTTGTGATGATTTTTAGCCATGTGCATATTTTCTTTTGTCAATTATCTGTTCAATATTTTACTCAATATTTTTTATTCTTATTTTTCTTGTTGATTCATAAGAATCTTTTATATAATGATACAACACTTAGTGGTATATGCTACCAATATTATTTAATAACTTTTTGCTATTAAAATCTATTTAATTTTATAGACATGCAAACATTCTAAAGGTTCTTTATGTGATCAATTTTTTTATCAGAAAACTTACTTCCTTAATAAGATCAAATAAATAAATAAATAGGTTTCATTTTAGTGTATAACTATTTTATCCATCTTGATCTATTCTGGTGTATGTTATTAAATAAGAAATCTATTGGAATTTTATTTAAAGAATTTAACAATTGTCCTGGCACAATTTATAAAATATTCTCTTTTCAAGCTGATTTGTGATGTCATCTTTAAATATACTAGACGATCTTTAATAATATGATCTATTTCTAGGCTGCTTTGGTTCACTGAGCAATCTGTGCTTCTGTTGGCACCACACTGGTTGGAATATTATGGCTTTAGAATGCAGTTTAATATGTAAAAAGACCCCCTACCTCTCACAACTGCTTTCTTTTTTCAAAAGGTTTTATTCCATTTCCCCATTTATTCTTCCAGATGAGACCTGTTCTCTAATTTACATTGGCCCTCTGGTGAATATCAGATGCAAATATAAGAAAGAGACTCAAAATTCAGATTAAGGCAAAATAAAACTTATATTCACACCACATTTACAAGTTGAACTAAAATAATTGTGTTCAGAGATTTTTTCCTCCTTTCTTTGGATACATACTAGGTTATCAATTATTGATGTACACTAGAACTAGCTATTCATTACCTACATTAATAGAGCAGAATTGGATGTCAATAAAAATATTACCCACATCTCATTTTAGTTGTTGTCTTTGGCTTATTTCCCCTTAAACTTACCACCAGTGCTATTAGGGAAAAAAAGCCAAATGAAAAACTTTGGTCTTTCTCTTTTCTTTTGTTGCTTTGTCTTTTGACCTTTCTTTACAGAGGTGACATCAAAACCCAAAACTTGTTGATGATACACCCAGATACCCCTCAGGCCTATATAATCCTCCTACTGGAAACAATGCCCAAAAAGTCAAGTAGATAAGCTTTAAAGCATCTCTTAAGTATTTTATATTCTTTTCTTTAAAACTAAAGAAATACAAACTCCAAAAATAAGCTGTAGAGCTTCAGTTGCAAAATCATTGTTGCAGAAAATATGAAATTAGTCACACCTCCTCCAGGGAAGGAATCCCTCCCCGAACACCCGTGGTTAATGAATTTGCTTTTGCACAAACATTTCTTGTGACAGGGAGCTCTCTGACCAATACCCAGAAGATGGAGTGAAAACCTAAAAATAGAAATTAGAAGCTGTTCAACAAAGTGACCCCAAATTTGCTTAAAGGCAATTAACTTGAGATGTTCTGTGATCCAGAATAACAACTCCAGAAATAATTGCTAATGGGTTTAATGATGTTGCAATATTGGGTGTTCCAATGTTGAACCTTGCAGATGAAAAGAAACACAACCATCACCATCAAGACTAGCAAATATTTAAGGGGCACAGCCCGCAAGTAAAGTTTTAAACGAGGCACGGAATTCAAGTAAGCCCAAGACAGAGGCCTTGCCCTTGAGAAGCTCACAATCTAATTGAATGGTCAGGGTATATGCATAGTAACACAAGGTCAAACACAATGTCAAACAAGTATTAAAAAAATTTAACTTTCTATGTTTTGCAGACAAATTCACTTGTGGTTCCGATTTACTTCCTACCTTTATGTTCCTTCTGCCTGAATGTTCTGACCTTTATTTAGATTTGCTAAACTCTATGCACTTATCTTCACTGAATTATATGCATCTTAATCATCTACTTCTTTTAGAGAGAAGAGGAAGGTACTGCTGAAGGAATCCACAGGAGCAGTTATAAGCTAGGATACAAACAGGGTCTGTGAAATCCCCACGCTGGCTCAGGGACAAGTGTTAAAGCTCTAGACTGCTGCTGGGCCGGCTTCTCACAGTCAGGCCTCAGCAACATCACGTCCCTTAGCGGTACTGCATCGTCTTGGTAAATATTAATCCCATCTCTCAAAGAACTGCATGAAGACTGAAACAGAGTCCTTGACACAAAAAATAAACTCAGAATCTCAAAACATTTAAAAACAAACATGAAAATTTTGCAGTATGACTTTTTGGAACGTGGTCTAATTTGTTTTTGATTCAATATTTTACATTTGCTAAAAGGATTTGTATTTCTGTGATATATATGACAGCCACCCTGTCCACAAATCAATATCAAGTGAAAGACCTCACTCGCTGCTGCATCCCTAGCCTACTAAAATAGTGCTGTCTAATCAGGCATCTCTCTGCAGGAAACAGGCCTTCCTACACAGGAAGCACAGGAAAGAGGACTGGAGACAGCAATCCCAGCGGCTTTTTTGCCAGAAAGGACAAAATGGCTCTTCTGGCAACTCCTGACTCAGGAAATCGCTGAATTAAGTAGTCAATCTGCAGAGTAATTTAGCATGTCATCTGCTTCCTGGCAACAGATATTTGGAAGCATTTATATTGTAATTCAACTCTGTCATCATGGGGTTAGAACTCCTTCTCTCCAAGGGCCTCAAGGTCAGAGATTTTCCTGCAGTTTCTGCAGAGCCATTTCTCTGAGTTCTTTCCCCCTTTTGCAGGCCTCTCCTTTGATTTCAATCTAGGTCAAGCTAACCCTTGTCTTCAGAGCTAAATATAAGTTGTACGGGGGTGGAGAGAGGCCCATGCAGTGGTGCTCCCGGAAAACACACTTGTGAGTGTGCAAAAGGATAAAGATGTGGCTGTGTGCAGAGCAGTGGTAGCATTGTCCCCTTGGGGAGAGGGAACTGGACAAGAGGCCGGTAACATGGGTTCCCATTCCTGCTTCATCATGGACTTTTTGTGTAATGCTGTACAAATAACTTCCCTCCCTGCTCCTCCGCTTCTCCATTTTGGGAGTGAACTTAACCGGTGCCAGTCATCTCCTTCATTTGCAGTCGTTAGAGATACATAATGCCACGAAGCCGTCCATGCCCCACGTGTCACAACAGATAGCCCTACTCACGCACATGGGGGATATCAGCAAACATGGGTCGTGGAGGATACAAACTCTGTACATGGAACAGAGCAGTTTTCTTACAGCTGGTGAACACATGTACCCACAAAGTACTTAAAAGCAAAGCATGTAAAATATAAGCCGCAGGACCATGTACTTCTTTCTATACACATACTTTTGCAGATCTTTACCTCTTGAGGATAGTGATGGCTAAATCCAGATGAGGATGATAAGGCATCAGGAAGATAATGATTTTTATCACAGGCAGAGGTCACTTTGCTCCTCTTTGGTGAGGGGCTCCCTATGGTTCACCAACACAGCCCAGGTGAGTATGTCCCAGAGCCATGAACCACGAAAAAGAGATCCCAATCAAATACTACATGCACTGAGCTTGGTGACCCCTAGAGTCAAGACCCATATCTTCCAAAAAAAGCTAAGCTATGACAGGTAAGGCCTTCCACATACCTTTGTCTCTCTGAGTAATTCTGTGAGGTCAAGAATTATCCCATTGTACAGATGATAAAAATGAGACTTAAAGAGGCTAAGTGGTATGTCCATGGTTCATCAGGGCATGAAGAGATGGAGTTGGGATTTTGAGTCCATCTCTCTGATCCCAGAGTCCGTTCCCTTTACATTAGATCATGCCGTCTTCTGTGTGCTATCTCCATTTCTCTATATAGTTAAGCTTTCTAATTTGTAAAATAGAGACAATAATACCTAATTTTATGAAATGTCTACAAAAATCAAAGGAAATTACACATGCAAAGGTACTGTACAGAAATGTAGACTGTTTTCTATGGGTAGCAACAACTTTTATGTCTCTCCCATACCTTCGATCCCATTATTACAAACACACAGGGAAAGTTTATATAGAGGCAGGAATATGGATCTTAACAGAACTGAAATATCATTTTGCATTTCCATGGCCTTAAGGAATTTACATATTTTAACACAGTTCAACTAGATTTGGAAGTGCTGTGTCTCACAATCCTTATAGATACCCAGTTCTATGTTAATCATTTATTTACCTTGAGTTTATTGCTTCAAAGGTCTTGTTTTAAAAGCCACATGGATTGAAAATTGTTATGTTCTTTAAGGAAGAAACTTGCATAGAAATTAGTCTATGGCTAATTAAGTATGACTTCAAACTCATGGGCAAGTATCAAAATCAGAGCCTAGTGAAACAGAGGGATTAGTTATTGTCCTGATTTTCTTTTCCATTTTCTCCAGTCATCACCTCCCCGTAGGAAGGGAACAGTAATACACATTGCCAGACTTGCCCTGACCTTCAGGAAACTGGAATAAAACATAAATTAAGATTGCTTATGTATTATTATAAACAATTTGTTATTCAAATTCACTAAAGGGAATATTCCTCAGGCAAACTATCCTAAAAAGCTTCCTATTGAGAAATAAATTCCAAAGTTTAGCATTTCAAAACTACATAATTTGAATACATTTTTGAACCATCCAATGGAAAATTAGATTGATTCCACATGTGCAGAGCTTGTAAATAGCTCAGTAATTCTTTCACTGTTTCCAGACACAAGCTAATGGCCTCCTTTTCTTTCCCTGGTAGAAAATTAAGCTATTTTTTCAGGATCAGAGGGAGAAAATAGGGGATCGAGGACTATAATGGAGAAATGTAATTCACTCAGGACTGCAGGGAAATATGACAGATTATGTAAATCTCTTCTGCACAGGACAGAGTACCCGTGGGGACAAACGCCCCCCACAACTTCAAGGATTAGCACACAACCATGTAACAAGCTAAATTTTTTGTCTTGTTGGAAAAAAAATCTTTCAGTTGCACTGTGTGCATTTATAATACTCACAGAAAATAGTAGTTTCAGTGAAGGGCACTAAGTTAACAGAAGAACAGGATTAGCCTTACACAAAAATACTTCTCTATTCCAGAGTTATCCCCTTTTTCTCATTTTGAAACTCTGTCGTTGGAGAAATACCAAGTCATGGGACACGAAGTCAGAACACGCGGATTTGATCCGGATTTTGTGACCTCTCAATTATTTTGTGCCTTTGATTAAATCCCAGCACCACTCATTCAGTCCTGTGGTTTTTGTTTTGCTTTGTTTTATAACTTTTAAATTTCATTTATTGATTTTGAGAGGCCGGGGGGGAGGAAGAGAGAGAGAGACATCAATGTGTTATTCAACTTATTTACGTATTCATTCGTTAATTCTTGTATGTGCCCTGACCAGGGATTGAACCTGCAACCTTGGTGTATGGGGAGGACACGCTAACCAGACTGGTGTTCTTCTGACTTTGTATCTCCCACTACCCTCGTTGGGAAACCTGTGTGGATAGTGATAATTTGTACAGTTGCCATGAAGATTAAATGAGTAATTCCTAATATGTGAAGCATAGAACTGTGCCAGAATGTGATAAATATACAATAAATATTCACTTTTGTTCTTGTTGTTATCATTATTACTTAGATAATGGTAACTAAATAATGGGACCTTCAGTTTCAATCCGACTACCATGTCACTTAAAAGTAACCAAAGTGGAGCTAATGGTCCTGCTTCTTCAGATATGAACTCACAGATATCTTTAAAATCTTTTTCACTTACTCTCTAGCATCTGAGTTCATGTATTATCATAAATCAGTTTGATTTCTTTTAAGAAAGGCCAGCAAACCACCTCAGTGTGGAAACATCTTGACTGTCTCCCATAGCCCATGGCTCATGTCTTGGTGTTGATTTTCTCCATCACATTTAAAGAAGGTGCTTAGAAACCACACACCAGGGAGCGTCCAGCCAGGCTACAGGCACTCACAGGGTCCCTGAAGAACTCCTGGGAGGGCCTGCTTTCCAGAAAGGTCTGAGTGAGCTTCACTGCAGCACTTTGAACAGAGAGCTCAGGAAATCAACCTTATAAACTCCCTGAGGATGAAAGGAAGTGTATGACAAAGGACTACACATCCTCTGTCCTTCAGGGTCCTCCACGCTTATATAAGCACTTTTGACAACAGATCCTTAAATATTACTCACACTGTAAATATAAGTCTTTTGAAATTATTTTAATTAGCTTTGGGGTTTTTAATCCATCTTGAGATGGAAGCAGAGAGTTCTGTTCAAACAAATTATTGTTTTCCTTCAGAAGTCCTAAGAAGTACAGGTAAACTGATAGAAAGGCAAACAGCCCTAGCCTCAGGGGTTTTCTGAGCCTCGTTCCTTAGACCAGGTACTTAGCATAAAATATTAATGACACTGAACCAGCTGTTATTTTAGAAAAATATCTTCAAAATTATAGATTGTTTCAGGAAGTTTTTTTGCTCGAATTCCCTTTTATACTGTTCAACTATCTCTGAAAGGCCAAAAATCCAACCTCATATTTATAATAAAGAGCTTACTCTGTGCCAGGCACTGCTGCAGGTGTTTTCTTATGTCCAATATCCAATCCTCACAACAGCTCAATGAGTGCTGCTGTCCCGTTGCACAGATGAGGATGAAATACAGAGGTGTTGAATAACTTGCCCAAGATCACACAGAGTTCGCACATGATGGAGTTAATATGTAAACCCAAGAAGTCTGCTCCAGAGTCCTCAGTCTTAACCACTGAACTATATTACCTCTTTTTTCCAAAATAGAAGTGAATATTTTTAAAATTGGTACATCCAATAGCATATTCTTACTATAATAAAATTCCCAATGCCTCCTTTTAGAATATATATGAAGGTTATAATGTATCCCAGGAACCAAATTTACTTACTTGATGAGCTATAAGTCCAATATCTTTTCATGTATACATCACACCAGTCAATCCACAAATGTTTATTTTTAGCAAATATTTAGACATAAATATAAATATAAACATCAATATAGAATATATGCCAGAGTACATTGTTCAATTGGTGGTTTTATTTGAAACAAATATAATCTTTTTCTCTAGGGTAATTGCTACCATCAGTTTTAGAGGAAAACTTTTAAGGGCCCTTCATAGATGTGGAATTATATGAATTAACAATTAAACCTCACTCACCTTCTCCTTGAGAGATTTAGTATTGTAAGTCAGTTTTTGAAACATACTGCTGTTTATGCACTAGGAAGTTAAGTGGTTTATAATGATTTTGTGGAAACCCTGAGTACAATAGATAGCTGAATAGGTATCAAACCAATGATTAATTTCCTAAACATAATGGAAGACATTTATTGATGAGTAGTTATTATCAAATGTTGACTATTTATAGACACTGGAGTCCCCCAGTCACTTCAGAGGTCAGGGCTTCCCTTTCAGTTGCTGTAAACACAGCTTCCTCCAAGACTCTGTTTATATGTCTGCTTGTCAACCCAGCGCCAGTCACTGGCGCTCCCGCTTTTACTGCCGCTGCTCCCTCATCCTGTTTATAGGGCTAGGAGGATAACCATGGACACAAAATTATTCTAACTCACCAAAGCTTTGGAGAAACTAGCCAGTTTTGCTTTGTTCTAAGATGATTGATTCCCCACTTCTGCCTTTAAGCTTAGTACTGCTTTTCTGAGAGCCAGTCACATAAATTTCATGGGCCTAAGCAAATATGGTATCACTATTTTGAGGCAAATTATACCAAGCCTGGATACCTATAGTCATAAATTTTCCCTGATCTCCTCAAAGGAAAATTTACATTATCAACTCAGGGCAAAGGACTCTTTTATCTTTAACAATGAGTCTTGTTAGAATTGCCTTGGGAGTATTTTTTTAGATAGATGCTAAGGCCCCAAACCAGTCAATCAAACTAGGGTCTTCTTTTAAAAGCTCCCTTTGCTACTGCTGTACAGCCAGGATTATGAACCATTGCTCAAAAGTCAGTCTCCATTACAAACAAATTACCAAACAAATGTTTTACATATGATTAGGTCAGATAGACAAATGCATGCTAATTTTTAGCCAAAACTTCCAGTTTTAGGTGGCACGAAACTGCTCCATTGGTTGCTTACAGGAAGCAGTCCTTGGACACAGAAGGCTGTATTGTGTGGTAAGTTTCACTTCCCCTTCAGCAAACCCTCACTGCAACCTGGCCCCAGAGAATGGGGTGAGCGAGGGACTAGCTCCCAGAGCCTCCTGAGCATAAAGAGAAAATTAGGTTTTGATCCTTACCATGAGATTCCAATGAAAGGAAAGAATTAGGACACTCCCTTGAAGTTCATTGCAACCCCCTCTGTAGATCAAAAGGCAGCCTTGTAAAGAAATTATATAATGTCTTCAATGTAAGTAGGAAAGGGAAGATCAGAGATTAAAGCTCAGAGGTCTTCTCTCTGGGGATGCCTTCCACCCACCCAGGGAATTAAATAGGAATCTTTGATAAAGATGTAATGCTGCTGAAATCAATTCACTGCAACACTGAGAAAGAGCAGAGCAGCTCCTAAAAGCAGAGCTCACAGCTGCGCCCTCGTGTCCTCCCGTTGGATGAAAATGATCTCACAGAACATCAACTCTAGGCAAGGCCACTCCGTGGCCATGATGGGTCAGGGCAAAAAGAAGACCACTCCAAAATAATGTCCAAACACAAAAGCATGAACATTGTCCAAAAAAATAAAAATGACCCGACCCCCTATCCTGACTAATGTTAGTTACTGCTGCAGCTTTGGCCATAGGCTAATCTTGTTTCCTTCTAGATCAGAGGTAGGAAGATAGCCCAGGATGGAATTACCCCCACTTTCTGAAAGTATCTAATCCAGAGTGACGTCCTATTGCCTTGCACCCACCCCCAAATCACCTAACACAAGCCAAATCCTCTAATGTCGTTCACCTACAACCAGGGGGTCTCTACCAGGAGAGCACTGATAATGTTTTCTTTAAGCATTTACTGTATGACACTTGAAGAATATATACATTTGTATTTGTATTTATGCTTATGTTTATGTTTATGTTTATATTTATATATATGATAGGTCCTAGTATTCAAAGTGTTCAAATGGATTGGGAAGGCAGCTAAGAAGTGGAACACAATCCCATGATCAAAACTATGTGTCTACACTGGCAATGAGATGCCAGACCATTCTTGAAAACTGTCACATACCTGGCTGGTGGGCTCAGGGGGTTGAGTGCCAGCCTGCAAACCAAAGTGTTGCCAGTTCAATTCCTGGTCAGGGCACATACCTGGACTGTGGACCAGGTCCCCAGTTGGGGTGTGCAAGAGGCAACCGATCAATGTTTCTCTCACACGTCAATCTTCCTCTCCCTCCCTTCCCCTCTCTCTAAAAAAATAAATTAAATCTTTAAAAAAGAGAGAGAGAAAACTGTCACAAACAGGGGAGATATAACTTGTGATTTGAGAGAGAAAAAGAATTGGAGTAAGTGGAAGACAGGCACCCAGGGAAGCAACAACATGCCACACCGTTTCATAGCCTAAGGATTTCATTCTTCTCTGGGTTCAACAACCTCATCTGTTAGCATTTCACTCCATCTCTTTCTTGGGGGTAAATAATTATGGAAAAGAAATGTGCCTAATATATTCTCTATCTTTTTACATTTTTCCTCTGTGTTTTGAATAGAGAAACAATGTCCAGCCCATTGTTTAACCAAGTCCTGGAAACACAGTGCAGGAATAAAATAATTCTTTGACACAAAGAATTTTTTTAAAAATAATGCATTAAAAGGTCACTGTTGACGTCATCTGGGAAAATGCATAAGTGTGTCTGAAGCTCATTTAATTGAATCGGAGAGTCCGTCAGTGAATTAAGCCAATAAAACAACCCCACTACTAACACCGACTGTCTGACAGTTTAGTTCCTCTTTCTCCCGCTGTCTTCCATTTCAGAGATTAATTGGCTGAGACGACCAGTCAAATAATACATCCCTGTGTTTCTCAAACAAATCACATTGCATATTTTATGTATTCAACTATCACTTTATCCTTTCTTCAGTCAAGTGAGCTTTTTTAAATTTAAGCTGTAGAAATGGCTTTTTTTCTTCCCAATGAAAGTTCATTGGAGCTGTGATGTACAACGGAACAAAGAGAGACTGCTCTGGTTGGAGAGAGGTGAAAGTGGGAAACCCAGCGTCACTCTCCCTACCCTGCCTTTGTGACTTTGAGGACCTCTGCGAAATCTCTGGGATTTCAAAGAACATAGTGCTAAAGCAACTGGTCTACTAAATCACCGCCATTGCGTATGGCTGCTGCCTGTCAGTAAATAAAACCTATGATCTGGCAGAACTGGAGACAGGCAAGCGGTTAACTGAACTCTTTGGGATATGGAGAGGCCCAGTCACACGTGAGAGTTCAGCCACCTGCAAAGCTTCCTCCAAACCACCCCTCTCCCACCGCCTCTTCCAAGGCATTTCTACCAGTGCTTGGATGCTTCCTGTGTGCTCTTTTTCAACCAGTTTTCAAAAACCATCAACTGTTTCCTCCTCTCTTGACCCGTCCTCTTCTGTATGTGTCTGTGTATCCAACACTCCTCAGCTGGGCACAGCTGCCCCCTACGATGGACACCGCCCTCAACGGAACCACCCTTCAGCTGGGCTCTGTCTCAGCTAAGTGCCATCTGTCTGTCCTTTGTCATATTACTCCTCTTAGGATGGGACCAAGTCACACTGCCTCTGACGGTCAGGTCTTATGGAACCTTGAGTGAAACTAGTGTCTAAGTTCTTCAGCTCACAGTGCTTGATCATTCTCTCCCTGGGTACAAGTCTAATAGGAGTCTATCTGAGCCTGGGAAATAAACCTAAGTAGCAGGTATCAGTCATAGAATGTCCCTTTTTCTCTAAACACCTCTTTATTTGGCTATGCTGGCCCCCAGGTGACCACGCCCAGTCTCATGGTTTTAGAAATCATGCTTATACTTAAGGATTCCCACTTTTATACCCCTTGCCTCAACCACATCCTTAAATCCAGATCCATACACCCAACTGCCAATATGGTACATATATTGTACTTAAATATCAAATCAGTGTCTCAAACTGATATGTCCGTATTTTAGTCTCTTCCTCAACCCCAATATTCCTAATTTCACTAAATGACACCACTCCAGCACCCTAACAAGAATTAGGTCTCATGAGTTTGACATGGAGAAAACTTGGTAGACCACAGACGAAGAGCCTCCACCATTTTATATGATACGTTATGGCAATATATCAAGCCGATTTTCATCTCAAGTTTCTAGTAAAATCAAACGTAACAGAGTAGCCAACAGTAAAGCAGAATATAAAATTCCCTTCCAAAATAACTAGGAGGCAGATTTTACTACAACTATCCTCCCTTTGTGTGTGTGTGAGGAGAGTCTCAAAGGTGCTATGACGAGAATCACATACTTTTAAAGCATGTGTTTTCAAGAACCAAGTGTCTCCTTTTCTAAAAATGATTTTTCTGCTAGGTCTCAAAAGCAACTATAGAATATAATTCAAATTGGTTGGTCTGCCAGTGCCCAAAAGAGCCACAGTGACGTTCTAAGACACAGGTATTTCCATCAGCACCATTTCAGGCCTAGTGACTTCCACAACAGCGATAGCAGCAGATACCATTTATCATTCCAGTCCGCGTTTCACGGAGGAAGCAACGGAGGCCCGGATGTGTTCAATGTCTTCTGCAAACCTGAGCAGCCCGTGAGGGCAGAGCTGCCTCTGCGCGGACCCTCGGTGAGCCCAGGAGTGGGGGAGCTTCCCGCGGCTCTCCAGCCCGTCTCCTCTTCCAGTCATATTCTCTTTGGTTCTCTTGGGGTTTGACATGCTTTGGCTTGAACTTATTTAATCAGCTCTTATTTCTCAATCTCTTTGAAAAAACTACAAAAAATTGCCATCTCCTGTATTGTTTTATTATATCTTCAATTCCCTTAAAGGGATTTGGCTGTTTACAAGAAATTGGCAGCTTATAAAGAAATAAACCCCAGATCATCCCATGTAACATGCACACTTCACGTTATTTGTTCTACTCTTCCAAAAATAATCAATGGGGAATAATAAAGTTTAAGAATATGTCCTGGGTTAGAGGACTTAACATCTTGTCTTTTTTAAATAGAAATGTCCATATGAAAACAGGAAGGATACAAAACCGATGCTGCCTTACTCATGGTGCATGGGCATTTCTGGGGATAGTTTCATGACTCAGTGGTGGTCTGACTTACATTTCCCTCTGAGGACATCACTGAGCATTAGATAAATGAGAACATAAACCATTTTGGTTTCAGCCAAAGTGGGTGGATGAGGAAATAGTTGAATTACATGAAATTGCTAGTTGTTGTTTTTTTTCATTGAATTCAATCATCTATGGTTTTACTTCTCTAAATCTGTTCTTGTGCATAGTCACAAACATATTTAGAATCAAATCCATTTTTCATTTCGAGGCTCTTGATTCCTGATTCATTTCAGTCCACATACCTTGGCAGGCATCCACTTACACACACAGGCGGTGCTGCAAACGTTTCTTAGTAAATGAGATATTTGGCATGCCAAGCACATTTTCTCCACACAGTTTGTGTTACAGATGGTGGTCAGTTATCCAGTCCAGATAGCAAATGCCTGTGTATACACAATACAGGTGAATGATGCTATTAAGAGACTTATAGAGGCTAAGCTTGCTTTCTAGCACTGTTTCCATGGTAAACGGCATGGCACTATAGGGGAATGGTCTCGAGGCTCTGCTCACTCACTGTGCCAGAGCTCCAGGGTGCCAGGGGAGCTTGCAGAGGGAGCCGGCATGCTCTTCTGGGGTTTCTGAACTAGGGGATGAGCAGCAGCAGCTTGTCCAGAGGGGTAAGTGGTTTCCATGGAGTGAGGCTCACTCCAGAATGCAGCCACAGAAGGGTGGTGGTGGCACAGATGCTCCAGTGTGTGGCTGTCATTCAGTCTGCTCATCACGCTAATGACTGCGGGACAGAGGCCACCTCAAATCAAGTCAGAATTCTGTCACTGAGGAGGAGGAGATGCCAGGTATTCATAAGCAATTAGCAGCATTTGACCCAACACATGTAACTTCAACTAATTACAACCAGATTAACTCAAGTCTAGATGTTATGTAGAGGGCAACTAAAACCCTGAGTAAGAAAATTGCATATAAACTTTCACTTCTGGAAGCATATAGCTTTAAGAGTAAAAAAAAAAAAAAATCAACATCTGGTGAGCTTCCAAAAGCATTATAGATGTTTCCTTTAAATAGCAGTCAGAGGCAAACCAGGATGTATATATTTTTGCCATCTCTTGTACTAGGAAAGGACCTCCAATCTTAACTGACTTTGTTTAGGATTCAGATTTTTCTCTCTACTCTGATTTCAAACTATTAAAAACAAAAGAGCTCATTTATGCTAAGCGTGCAAGCATTTTCCAAAACACTTCATGCTCTCTCATTCCCTCAGGAAGCCATGAGCAAATCGAGTTTGACAGGTGACCTTAATAGAATTTTTCCCCTCTTTTGGATGGGATGGGGGAATTGACTTATAACAAAATAGGAGCATTTAATTTCAAATTTTCCCAGGGAATACTTTATAGCTCATGCTTCTACCACTGATGGGAGATGGAGGAGTCGAGAATAATAGGTTTCTGACTTGGGTGCTCGGGCAGATAGAGGAGTAAATGAAAATGAGTTCAATTGGACATATTTAGTTCATGATGCCTGTGGGATATGCAAGTAGTTGAGCAAATCAAAATGAATGTCTGGCATTTAAAATATATGTCTGCCTAGCTGGAGTTACTTTGAAATTCATAAGGATATAAGAGTTAAAGTCTGGTACAGATGTGATTATTCAGGAAAAGAGAGAAAAGGAGAGGGGACAGAACCTCAGGGAATATCATCACGGAAGCAGTGCTTCTCAGACACTGTGCAAGTGAGTCACCTGG
>PVJI01017183.1:0-36298 GCA_004026765.1 Micronycteris hirsuta | reverse complement strand
TTTTGAACTCTACATCTGTTAGATCACTTATCTCCATTTTGTTTAGTTCTTTTCCTGGAGTTTTGGTCTGTTCTTTCATTTGGGCCATGTTTCTTTGTCTCCTCACTTTGGCAGTTTCCCTGTGTTTGTTTCTGTGTATTAGGTAGAACTGCTATGACTCCCTGTTTTTTTTAGTGTGGCCTAATGTAGTAGGTGTCCTTTAGGGTCCAGTGGCACAGCCTCCCCTATTATCTAAACTGGGTACTTGAGGTACACCTTTTGTGTGGGCTGAATACACCCTCCTCTTGTAGTTGAGACTTGATTACTGTTGGCAGGTCAATGGGAGGGATTTACTGAAGCCAGTCAGCTGCAAGGACGGGCTATGACCACTGACCACTAACCTCTACCCTCCATGGTGGATCAGCTGTGCAGGGGCAGGGTGGTGGTGCTCCAGTGTGGTCTGTAGCTGTCTACTGTGTGTGCAGGCTCTGGAGTTTCCTGGGTGGTGCTGGCCAAGGTCAGCCCCGACCTGTGTTCTGCCCGGGGTCACCCTGCCTAAGCTACTAAGCAATCTGAGATGGCTGCTACACATGCTGGGCTTGGAGATTCCCAGGCAAAGCCAAGTTGTGAATCTAGGCTGTCTACTGTTAGTGCTGAGCCCAGGGCCACTTAGCAAGAGGTACAGGGACTGGGGCCTGGTAACTTATTGAGGCCAGCTGTTGCTAGTTTGATAGGATTTAGAAAGTTGTGGATCATAAGCCAAGACTAGTCATTCATATCTTGGGTGGGCCTGTAAGTTGGGTGGGATGGAGTCTCAGGGGATCTCCAAGGTGGGGCAAAGTCTTAGCCAGGAGTCTCAGATATGATACCTGCCTGTTGGCTCTGTGGTGAGAGGGTTCAGAAAAGGGACAATGGCCTCTGCCCCTCTTTCTGTCTGGGAGATGCTGTCCCCCAGCTCCCACCTTGATGACGGATACCTCATTTCCTCCCTATATGCCACTGGTGCCTTTCAAGTTGCTACCCTGGTGCTGGAGCTCAGAGAAAGTGAGTCTGAGTAAGTTTGTGTGCAGGTTCTTTAAGGGGAACTGCTTGGAACTCCAGAAGTTTCTTCCACTGACTCAATCCCCACTGGGTTTTGCCACCAGAAGTTATGGGGACTTATCTTCCTGACACTGGAACCCTGGGCTGGGGACCTTGTGTGGGGCTGGGACTCCTCACTCTCATGATATCCCTCCCAAATTTTTACCCACCACACACGAATGTAGGACCAGCTCATTCTATATCTTCACCCGTCCAATATATAGATGTGGTTTCTTTAATTCCATAGTAGTCAGACTTCCATTCAATTTGATTTCTAATAGTTCTGCGTGATGCTTGTTCTATATTTTAGTTGTAATTTTGAATTGGTTGTACAATGAGGTGAGCCTTGTTTACCTAACCCGCCATCTTACCAGCAGTCTCTAAAAGTACAATGTCTTTACAGATCCACCTGCCCACTTACAGGTGAAGCTTCTTCATCCACTGCTTCCTGCATTTTGGAGAATGCTAACTGATGTTCTAAAGGAAGGTGGTGTTTTTGTTCTTGTCTTCAATTTCACTTTTGTAAAACACAAAAACATTTTTCAAATGAGGATTTAAAATATCACCACACAATGTTATATTCCTAACCTGACATCTTAAGTCTACAATGATGAAAATTTTCTTTGGAGAGGGGAACAACATGGTCTGACTACAGACCATGAGCTCACAATACAGTGGAGTGGATTTCTGGCTCCTGTAGATTTTGTGTTTTCCATTTCAGTCATCAGTGAGAGACTTCTGAAGACTAGTGGCTTCTGACAATTTGTTCTTTCCTTGAGACACAAACATAATTTGCATCATTGGCCAACATCAGGGTTTCTTTGTGGTTTTATTTTTTTTTTTATTTACTATCAAGTAGGTAGTCACTCTCAGCAAGATTCTGAGAGGTCACATCAATTTTTAAATTTAAAATTTATTGCCTACAGTGGAAACACTATATGCTGTAGCAGTACTCACAGATTTGGGTATCCACAAGACTCTGATATGTGTCCTGTGTGCATATATCTGTGTCTATAGATAGGTTAAGCAACTGTGAAGAATAATGAACATTCCCATTTGACTTTCTCTGAAATATGAGAGATGTCAGACAAGTCTTTACTAGGAAGCAGTTGTGGGAGCTGGGCAAAAATACAGATATTCCTCATTTTCTAATTTCTCACCATCTGAATATTGCAAACAATTTTACTCCAAATTCATTCTAAATCAAAACCTAGTATTACAAATCTGTGTGTATCTGCTAGCTATAATATGTAGATTAGCTTACACATCTGGAGAAGAGGATGCAGAGTGGATTGCAAACTTAGCTCAGACTTTTTTCAAGTAAGATGGGTCTTTGTTGTCCTTGTTTACATGGGTTGTACATTATAGATGTCATCTTCACATTATTAAGTGCTGTGATATGTTTGTATCATCCCTTCCATCCAAATCCTAACCTCCAAAGGTGATTATATTGGGAGATGGGGCCAATGGGAAGTGATTAGGTCTTGAGGGTAGAGCTCTCATGAATGGGATTAATGCTCTTATGAAAGAGAGCTCACAAAACTCCCTAACCCCTTCCACCACATAAAGACACAGCAAGAAGAGACTGGCTGTGAACCAGAAAAAGGTTCTTCACCAGAAGGCAACAATGCTGGTGCCTTGATCTTGGACTTCCCAGCCCCTAAAGCAGTAAGAAATAATTTTCTGTTGTTCATAAGCTACCCAGTCTTTGGTATTTTGTTATAGCAGCCCAAAGTGGAGTAAAACATTAAAAATATCTTCTAAAGAATTGATCCTGCCAATTAGTTTTCAACAACCCATGTTTTGGGGAAGTGATTATCTCAAAGCAAACAATTACAGATGTTGCTATGGCCACAGTTCTATATACATATGGCTATAGTTACACAGGGAAAATATTGAAAAACAGAGAGACTTGTTCAACTTAATGCTCATTGTTGGTCAGAAGAGAAAAAGGAAGAACAATTCTGAATACTCAATGCCAAATGTTTCAAAGATATTTTAGATCACTCATAGGAAATTATTGGTGTTATAAATGATTGTGATTATGACCTGGGCAGAAGTATAGCATCTAAAAATCAAAAATGCATTTCTTTATACAATCTTATTATTGGGAGCCATATAAGTGCATGATAAGGGAATGCTATCTACTTTGAGGAGCTGTTTTATTGACTGTTTTGGTTTTTGTCCTGAGATTTCAGGTGAGGCTTCTTAGATATTGATTGTGTCTAATTGCCAAGTTGAGAAGACCGCCCTACCTATTTCTTGAATTTAGACCTAGACATGCCTCTGACATGTACTGAGTCACTTAACTCTTTCACTAGTTCACACTCTCTCAAATTTTACCCATCACGGAAGCTCACCCAAAACCACAGTCCCCCTTCCCTCCCACCTTACTAGAGCAATTAAAAACCTTACTAGAGCAAAAAGTACTATTGATACTGTACAGTATCCTTGAGAGCTGTATGCACGCATACCATTGATGAGCCCATTAAGTGTTAAAAATAATTGGATGATTAGTATTTTAAATGCTTATATCATGAAAATACACCTAAGGATTGTTACAGAAGTTGAAGGTTAGTGATATTTCAGAAAACTGGTTGGATTTTTCTGTATGGATACGGAATGCGTAATTATTTTTCCCCATTTAAAATACTAAAATATTAGACCACCTCTAAAAATACTATAAAGAAGCAAATTTTAGTGCCTAAATTGCTATCCAACATGTTTTTGGGAATATCTCAGGTACAGATAATGAGGAATGCAGGCTGTAGGGAAATCTGTGAAGTTGTTGACATTTCTGGCCCCCACCCCCTTTGTGTCAGGTGTGGAATGTGTTGTACTGGTTTAATTTATTATTTTTAAAATCCTCACCTGAGGATATGTTTATTGACTTTAGAGAGAGAGAAAGGAAGAGAGAAACATCGATGTTAGAGAGAAACATTGATTGGTTGCCTTCTGTAGGTGCCCAGACCAGGGAAGGAACCCCAAACCTAATTATGTGCCCTGATCGGAATTGAACCCACAACCTTTGGTGCACAGAAGTATGCTTCAACCAACTGACCCACCCTGCCAGGGAACATTGTGGTTTTAAACTAATTCTTTCATTCTTTGTTTGTATTGCCATTTTATGTATGAAGAAACAGGTTTAGAGGAGCAATGTTACCTTCCCAAAGTCAAGAGTTAGAAAGCAGAACCCACCTTTTCTACTGTGAAATTCAGTCTTCTTTCTACTTATAGAAGAAATAATGCCTCTTTTTTAGCCTGGCTCCTAGGAAGTTGCAATCTCCCCCAAATTTCACCTCCTTGGAGTTCCTCCCCCCTGTGGAGGCCTTGGGCACCCCAGGCGGACAGAAGTTTTGCGTCTAGCTGCTCAAGAACACCCCCTCGACTCCATCTCTCTATCCTACCTCCTCTTCACTGGCCCCCTCATTTCCAGGCATGACTTCTACCCATCTGCCTCTACTTCCTTCCCAGACGAGATCTGGTGTGTTCAGGATAGTATGGCAGTAGACTATTTCCTTCTCATAAAACTCTACCCACCCTCATTCATTTTAAAAAAGATATAACACCTGTTAGCTACTATTAATATTACCCACCGTTATTTTTTTAACACTCCAACACAAAGTTTCTCCTCAGTAAAACAGGCATAATGCCTACCTTATAGTGTTGTTTGTAGGATCCAAAAACGCAATTAATGTTGTGTGCTTAGCACAGTGCCTGATGATAATGAAAACTCAATATGCGGTCCCAGAATTCTTGCTCCTTGATAAACTGCTTCCCCCAAATTTGTTATTATTTATGAGAAAACTCTGCAAACAGGTAAGCACTCAAACGACCGGTGGGTAGCCCCCTAGGGCAAAATTAGCTCTTCTTCACTTCCCTGGAGATCTCCCAGCACCCAGCCCTCACCGGAGCACAAGCCTGTGCAGCTTACTCCAACTAAGCACCCGCCAGCCACACCCCTTCTCCAGGCCCCACCCCACGCCCGCCCTTCGTTAGCCCCGCCCCTCGTCCCACGCTAAGGCGGCGGCCGACCGGCTGCCTCGGGAGCTTCCACGTAGACACTCCAACGTCTCTCCACTGAGAGTACTTCCGGGTCGCTGAAACAGGTGCCTCAGGCCCCGCCCCTTCCCAAGCACTGGCCCGCCACTTCCGGCCACCTCAGGCCTTTCCCCTTTTCCGTGCAGGTTTTGCAGTCTGTTCTCCGAGTCGTTCTCGGCCCTAGGTCCTGGCCTCTGAGCACCCCTCACTCGTCCCCAGCGGCTCGCTTCTAGTCCACAATCTCTCCACGGCTCGGAGCGACTCGGGCTGAGGCCTGCTGCGCGCGGCGAGTCCGCGCAGACCTGACCCCGCGTGTCTCTGCAACTCCGTTGAGGCCGCCGCCCTCGGGATGCCGCGGCTGGGGTCCGCCGCGGTCTGTTGGGGTTGCAGGCTGCTCGCGCTGCTGCTACTGCTGCTAGTGCCGGAACCTGGCGGCGCCTCTGAGATCACCTTCGAGCTGCCCGACAATGCCAAGCAGTGTTTCTACGAGGACATCACGCAAGGCACCAAGTGCACCCTCGAGTTCCAGGTACTCCAGGCTTTAGCGGTTGGTTCTGTGGCCCAAGCTCGCGGTTCCAGGGTCGGGGAGTAATCGGCTGGTGCCCCACTTATGACCTTGTTTGTTAATTCTTTGGCTGTTTCAAGATTCAGTTCTAGCTATCTGATACAGAGCATTTGGCTTTCCTCTTCTAAATGTTGGGCGAGAGACATTTAAGACCAGATATTAAGATACATGAACTCCAGAAATGCTTTCCGTAGCTGTGACTTTTTGCATTCTCGAGTGCCCTTCATTTGAGGACCATTGAACTCTAATCCACACCTGTACTTCAGGTAGATTTGAAGTGCTGCCAACATCTAACTCCATTGCTTTTCAGTTTTTTCATTGGTATTAGGACGATTGGTTAATGTGGTGGCCCCTGATATTGGGAGAGCATCATTCGAGGCCAGGTGACCATCTGCCAAAAGTGTTGCAGAAAGAGTTGTTACAATAAATGAGAGGCCTCTTGTCATTTTTCGGAATATATATTTTAAATAACTTTATTTGGCAGAATGTAGGCTAAATTGTTAGAACAATCTTTACTCTGTTTCTGTTATTTTTGGTAGACTTATTTCACATATTTGAGCAACTGTTCAGTAGTGGGTGCTGGTGATACAGAAATGATCAAAACACTGGAGGGTGTTTGATTCATTCTTGATTCCCCACCTACCCTACCCTGCTTTTCGTAATTAGTACCTGCTCATTCATCAAAACTGCTTAAGACCAGAAAATAGGGGATATACAATCTGGTCTTTGGGATCTGTGAAAGCTTCCTTTAGCAAGTGATTTTAAGATGAATTGTAAAGAATGAGTTGTACATGCTTTGGTAAGGGAGAAGAGGGAATAGGCTTTGCAGTGATACTATGGTAAGGGTGACTGAGAATTTGAAGATCATAGAGAGGTCCTATATATTTGGGAATAAGCCAGAAAGGAGAGGAAGGGGTGTCAGGGGTGCCAAACCATTAGTGCCTTGCTGGCTGTGATAAGAATTTTAGTTTTTTCTATGAGTATGGGAAGCTATCACAGGGTTGTAAGGAGTGCAGTGACATGATCCAAATATTTTTTGGTGGTTATATGGATATTAACTTGTTCAGGTAGAGAAGGTATTTTAGAATGGATACACAGACTGCTTAGGGAGGCGCTTGTAGTGCTTCAGGCTTAGACTAGGTCTAGGACGTTACCCATGGGGAAGGAGAAAAGTGAAAGGATTGGAGATAATTTAGTAGGTAAAATCAATGGGACTTGGTGATTTGACTATAGAGAGTGAGGGAGAGAAGGCTAAGGATGACCCTTAGGCTTGTTTAACTTCCTGGATTAGGACCAAGGGACAGAAAAGAAGATAGCAAGAATAGTAATATAAATTGTCAGCAAAAATCTTATTTGTTTACATTTAACAAACATTTTGAATTCTTATATGTGTAGACACTGTGCTTGGTGCTGGGAATACTACCACTACCACTATTATGGGCTAAAAACAACACCTGTTATGTGGCTGACAATATGCCAAGCATATCAGGTGTGTTACTTAATTCTTAGGACAACTCAGTATGAAAAAGGTATAGTTCTTACTCCTTTTTTACTGATGAAGAAACTGAAGCTTGCATAATTTAAAATACAAGATCATAAAACAGCAAGTAGCAGAATCAGTATGCAGTTCTAGGTTAGTTACTTTCCTTTTTTTTTTTTTTTTTTAAGATTTCATTTATTTATTTTTAGGAGAGAGGAAGGAAGGGAGAAAGGGAGAGAAATACTGATGTGAGAAACATCAATCAGTTGCCTCTCATACACGCTCCTACCGGGGACCGAACCTGCAACCTTTCACTTTGTGGAGTATTGCCCAGCAAACTGAGCCATACCAATCAGGGTTCCAGGTTAAATTCCTTACTTTGTTACAGCTCCCAAAGATAAATAAGACTCACTTTGATCTCAGGGAGCTTTGCATAGACATGTAATTGTGTAACGTTAAGTGCAACAATGAAAGTACACACTAGGTATTGTGGGAACATAAAAAAATAACTTTCCTCCCACCTTCTAAGTTCTTCTAGCTGAGCTAGTAATCAAATTAACAGAGACAGATTAACAGGAGAAAATGTACAAAGTTTATTATGAATGTATATGCAGGGGTGTCATAGATAGGAGATTCAAAACCCATTGGGCAGTTGAGGCTTATTGGTATATGCCATGCTGGACAAAGCAGAAGGAGTGGGCAGGAGTCTGGGATTTCAGAGGGGAAATAAGCAATTCAGAGCTAGCTAGAAAGAGCAGAACATGTGGCAAATTCTTGCTAAGCAACCCAGAAACAATGGGGCAGAGGTGAGGAAATAGGGTTTGTTAGATTTTTTTTTTTTTCCTGTCTGTCTGATATGATAAAGTGAATATCTAAGTCAAGGGTGTAAAACTCATTTTCACTAGGGGCCACATCAGCCTCACAGTTGCTTTCAAAGGGCTGAATGTAATTTCAGCTCCTTAACAGTTAAGGAGTAGTTACGTGTATACAGTCCTAAAATTATTTCAGCCCTTTGAAGGCAACTGCGAGGCTCATGTGGCCCCTGGTGAAAATGAGTTTGACACCTCTGACCTAAGTGAATTCTAAGGGTCCCTTCCTGAAGTAGTTTTTAATTAGTATCTGAATCTTTTTAGATGGGAAAAGGGGAGGTAACAAAGTCTTTAGTCTTTTTTTTTCTTAACCAGCTTAAAATCAGTATTCCAAAAGGGGGATGGCAAAACTTTGCCCCCCTCCTGGCTCCCTCCCTCCAATCCCCCAGTATTCTGCTGGCTGAAGGAGAAGGATCATCGGGAAGTTTCGCTGAGGGGCTGGTGTTTGGTCTGAGTCTGGAGGGATAAATAGGAGTTGTAAGGCTGCAGAAAGGAAAAGGACATCCTAGGCAGATGTGTTATGTTTGTAAGACTTCATTCCGACGGCCTGGAATTAGCCTGCTGGCCCTGAAGTACACTAGGTCACATTGTTGCTGTGATGTAAGGGCTTTAGGGGTGGTTTGTAACAGTTTGTCGACATTGTTTATTGGTAATAGTGAGTTTGATGATTTGCACCAGGTCTCTATGAGACCTGCCCAAAGGCTTGGTATTAAGTCTGGTTACCTGTCAGAAATATACCTGTGTGACCAGCAAAGTATAAAAAACCCAGCCAATACTCTTGGGCTTACTGGTTCCAAGGTGTTCCTTGTATACTTGGTGGTTCCTGATCTGGGAGTATTTGTCGACCCACAGGGAGGCCAAAGAAGCTAAAACCTAACCTCTCCTGACCTGTTTCTGTGAGACAGCTTTGGCTGTAAGGTTTTCTTTTTCTGTAATAAACTGCATTTGTAAGCATTGTCATTTTGGGTCCTGTGATTCTTCTTCAGCAAACGAACCCTGTTTAACTGCTAGTGAAGATGTAAAGCAAAGATTTCTTCAGAGAACTTCTGGCAGTCTGATATTTTTGGAACACGGAAGGAGAAAGGGTATGAAAGATGTGCTAAGGCTACCTATGAAAGATGTGCTAAGGCTAGAGGACATTGTTAACAGGTTTGGATATTTCTGTTGGGGAAATCAAAAGCAGATTTCCAAAAGGAAGTGGGACTATCAAAAGGTTTTAGGCAAATGGGGGATGGAGAAGGATAGGGAGGTTGCCCCCACCTCCAGGAGACATGTGGGGATGGGGGTGCTACTGACAAATAGTGGATAGAGACCAGAGATGCTGCTAAACATGCTAGAATGCACAGGGCAACACAGTCCTAGGCCCTTTGCTCTAGGGCCTAGAACAAAGAATTACCCAGCCGGAAACGATCTAATCAAGGTTGAGAAACACTTGATTAGAGGGATGAGAGACTGGGTTGTGGGAAGAACTTTTAGGAAGTTGTGGCAATAGTCCTGTCTGGATTGTGGATTAGGGATGGAAAAGATGGGATGAATTTGAGAAAGGCAATAACATCAAGAGATTTCTGTGATTTAACTGGACAGGTAGGGACACTTAATTTGGGATGGTTCCAAATTTCTGTCTTACGTGACCAGACAGGTTATAAAGAAGTACTTTTATCTGAAGAATGAGATTAGTTCTTTTAAAGCTTATTGCAAGAAACGTGGCATGAAGATCAGTTCTGGTCCTATTCAGTTTGTATGTATGTATCTGATTATTCAAGGTACAGCGGTCAATATGAATAATTGGGTATATAAAAATGATGTCATTATTTTCACCTGGAAGAAAAGTTGTTGATTTTGGGGGAGGAGTAAATGCCCAGTTGATAAGATGCTTTTTATTTGAAAATATTATATCTGTATATTAACTTTACATAGTTTTACAGTTTCTTAAGTATATAATTTCATTTAATTATCAAAATGATCTTGTAACATAGTTTATTCATCATATCTTAAGAGACAAAAGGTTATAAGTAACCAATTTTTCTTTGAAGTCTGAAGTTTGATTTCTGAGTTCTACAGATCTAGAATGTCAATATTATGCTAACCAAAAGTGTTCAGTCTTGAAAATACAGGCGTGTGCCACCCAGTCTCATGTTGGTTGGGAACCTATGCACCCTGTGTCTGTTCTCCTGTCTCCTTTCTTCCCACTCAAGTCTTTCTCATATCAGGAAGCCTTTCTTCTCTTTAATCCTTTCTCCTTTTTCTCTCTTATTATGCTTGGCCAGTTACTTCAGTGTTGGGGGGCTCTCCCTGCCACGGATGAGAGTAAGTCTACCAAGACATGATCTGCTTGGGGTGGAAAGGTGGCCAATCTCTCAGAGGAGAAGGGCCAGGAGCCTGTTCCTCAGTGGGCTTTTATTGGGTTCAACTTGCACAGGAATACAGGTAAAGTTCATCAGTCATTGTCAGGCAGTAAGGATCAAACAATAGATAACAGTCAAAGAACTCTGAGCGCTTATTCTCAGTCAGGGTCAGTTAGCTAAAGGGCTGTAAAACTTTGGGAAACAAACTCATTTTATGCTTGGACACTTATCAGAAAACTGGGGACATTCCTAGCAAAGCAGGTTTCACAGGATTTTATGCATTCTTTCTTAGACTTGGTCACCCACCCCCCGGGAACCAGCCCTTTCCAGCACAGGGCCGCACCCCCTCCGGCATTGTTTCAGGTTTAGGTCTAGCAGGGGAAGTAAGGCAGCAAAGAGATTAGGAGACTTCTTGCAGACAGAATGAGGACTCAAGCTATGTCAAAGCCAAGGGGCGAGGGCCATCACCCCATTTTTCTATAGCCCCCCAAGTCCTTCCCTGAGGGCCCCTTCATGACCATGCTGTCTTAGATCATCCTTCCCTTGAGGAATCTTACCCGTCATTGGCTAACCAGTCATCCGCCCAGGGCCAAGCAGGGTGAAGTAAAAAGGGGACAGAGGTGATACCCCTGCCAAGGAGATAAGCTTTGTCTCCTTAGTGGCTTACGGTCCCAAGGTCTCTTACTCAGCCTTAGCCATAGGGTATTACAGCTTCTGAAACCAGGCAGGGACAGTTCCCAACACTTGAGGAAAAGTCTCCCCCTCCTCTCTTCCTGTGGACAACCCAGGCTGCCCAAATTGTAACTGATTAAGCATAGGCCTTTGAAAATAGCTCCAGCATCCTCTTCAGAAACATTTCATCTATCTCCTCCCGCCCTCCCAACCCCGGCCCCGAGCTTTCCTTTCAGTGTGCTTGCCCTTAAATACAATCTTTCCAGATAAAACATTTTTTTTGTGTTGTGTTGTTTTGTGTTTGCTTTATGTTTCTCTTAGAAACAAGTTTATAAATGATGATAATACTCTTAGAACAGCCCAGAAGTCTATTCAATTTATAATGTAGTTTAAAATAGAATATGTATCAAATTCTATATAACTGACCTATAAAAGAATTTGAACAATCTATTTGTGATTTGGCAGTAAAATTAGTTTGAGTTCTATGATGGACATATGCTTGGGGTGTTATGCTAAAGACTGACCTACTTTACCACTTCGCTGTCCATGTGTGTGCCTCGGTGATACTCATGGTAAACCAGGTGAGAAAATTGGGGAAGGGTTAAAAGTATGATTTTGGAGTTCAAGTTTTATCTTAACTCAGTTTCTCAGTTTGTCAGATGGAGGGGTGAAAAAAAACCCTCTGGTAGGATTGTTTGGGAGAATTAAGTGATAATAAGAGATCTACATTAACTAGAATAGTTGTCTGGCTAGTTAGCTAGTTCCCTCTCTCCTATTATGTAGAAATATGTTCAGTTTTCATAAATCTTTAGTTGAACTGAAATCTGCCTCCCAAGTTCTATCCACTGGTGGAAATCAAAAAGTGTAAAATTATCTGTGATGATAAAGGTCCTTAGCCTATAACCTTACTGCCATTTTAACAGGAAATCTGGGTATTTCTGAAACTTGTTAATTGCAGTAATCTCTTCTTTTTTCTCTGTTTTGTAGGTGATTACTGGTGGTCACTATGATGTAGATTGTCGATTAGAAGATCCCGATGGTAATGTGTTATACAAGGAGATGAAGAAACAGTATGACAGTTTTACCTTCACAGCCTCCAAAAATGGGACATACAAATTTTGCTTCAGCAATGAATTTTCTACTTTCACACATAAAACTGTATATTTTGATTTTCAAGTTGGAGAAGACCCACCTTTGTTTCCTAGTGAGAACCGAGTCAGCGCCCTTACCCAGGTAAATAAAAAGCCTGCAATATAATGTTGATTTGTGTAAAGGGAGAAAATGCATAGCTTATATGCATTAACTTGTTGATAAGCACAGAATTTTGATTTACCACAATCATTAAGACTTATCTGAATTCTTACAGTAGGTTAGGCATTTCACAGAGAAATTCAGGCTGATTTTCAGTGAAGACCAATGCTGAAGGATTGTATGAATTTTTAAGTATTAAAAAAAAAAGCTTTAAAATAGGAAGATCACTTAGGTAGAATCATCAACGGCAAAGGAAATTTAGGAAGTCCAAACAGTGCTCCAGCCTTCTGAAGTATTTTCTGTAATTCACGGAGGAATGTTGCTAACATGACTTCACAGATTGGTATAACCAGAAGCAAAATGATGCCTTAATATATATAAAGATTAATTATTAGAGATAATTATAAAGATAATTATTAGAAAGTACTCATGGTTTTATACTAACGTTTATGTTATTCAAGCTGCTGTTAAAATAACTTTTTCTATAACTTAAGGTAAAATACTAAAAGATTATTAAGTCATCTAATAAAAATAGTTAAGGAAGCAAAATTGGGTTTTATTTTGAAGAATAGTTTAGTGAGAGAAAGATAGTAAAGGAGATTTAAAGCCAGTGAACAGATACTGCTCAGATGATGAAAGGGCTATTTTAGTTCTAGTTCAGAGACAGTATGAGCTTAGATCAGATTTAAAAGATACTCAATTAGGTATTCAAAGGAATTATTTAACACCTGCTTGTTAAAACCTTAAACTGATACACTATTTCATTGTTCCCAGGTTCCAGTGAGTCCTTTGGCCAAAGTCATGTGATGATAGAGGCAGTTTTTAAGAATATATAAGAACCCTAATTCAAGGAGGGAGGGGAGGGGAGAGGATGCAGACAACTAATTGAACAACAATAAAGTGATTAAAATTTAAAAAAAAAAAAAAGAGCCCTAATTCATAAACTTATTGTAGGCTTTAATAAGATGTATTCACATGTTGCTATTTCTAAAAACGTACTTTTTATTTTAGCATCCTGTGTGAATGCCACTTTGCTTTATAAAAAGATTTTTCTTTCGAGCCATGGTTTATAAGTTAGTTTTCATGAATTTTAATTTGTATAGGAAAGTAGGTTCCTCTCAAAAACCTAAGTAGATAAATATACAAAATGACTGGTCATAAAGCAATTAGTATCACTTAATCTCCTTTATTTATATCACATTTTTAAAAATCTTTTCTTAGTTTTATTTTTCTACTTTCAAAAAGCTAATAAGTCTCTTCTATAGTAGGGATACTTATAAAACAGTTGTTCATACTTTGAAATTGAAAAACATTATCAGCTAATAAATGCAGAATAAATAATAGAGTTTTATTAAATCACCATTTTTAACCACTAATAAAACGATGGATCTAGAGTACGCAGTAACCACCAGTCACTGCTAAAACCATTAGGTGAAGGGTAGGTGGGAAACCTTATAATAGGTAAATAAGACTGATTATCACCTAAATCATAGTGTGTCTTCTGATAATAGGCAATAGTGAAATACACAAAATTGCCTATGAGGTGTTCCCACTAAGAACATTACACCTGAATCCCATCAAGGGTCTAGCTCTACCTAAACATGGAAGATAGAAGAACACCATGGGAATTCGGGCAGAGCAAAATTCGGGACATAGAAAATGCTGCAGGATTGATGCATCAATTTTTTCGATAAATAGAGAGATAGGAAGGGAAAAAAGAAGGAAGAGAACCTAAAGATTAAAGAAGACCCAAAAGACATATCAACCAAATCATTGTGTTGATCTTGTTTGGATTCGGATTTGTGAGCAACTTTTGAGGCATTTGGGGAAATTTGAATAGCAACTTTATATTCAATATAAACTAAAGGAATTATTTTGAATTACTTTATGGGTTATAAGGCTGTTGGGGTTCCATTTTTTTTAAACTATTATCTTTCAAAAATAAATATAAAGTAAAAGTATAGCTGAAATGATAAAATATCTGGGATTTGCTCTAAAATAATTGGAGTGGGGAGTAGAATTGTTGAGGAATATAGATGGAACAAGATTAGCCATGTGTTAATAATTACGGAGGTTCTTTGTTATGTTCTCTATACTTTTGAATATGTATGAACATTTCCATTTTAAAGGTACAAAGAAGAAAAAGGAAATGACATCATCTGAAAAATTATATTGCATCTATGCAGTTAGTCCTTTGATTTCTGTATTTTCTCTAATCTAGCTGTTCTTAATCCATACCCCCTGGTCGCTTCAAGGAATCCTTAAACATTCTGAATTTGTGTCAAATCCTTGTTTTCATGCATATTTTCCAGGGGAAGAATTCTTAGGCCACATATTTTGAGAATCCATAGAAAGCAAAGAAATGCTACAAGCTCCTCTCTAGCTTCTTACCACAAATTAGAAAGTACTCATTTTAGCACTCATTTAGAAAGATTCGTTTTGCTAATCTTTCATTTTTAGGGGCCTGACTGGGAAAAAAGAATAGCAAAAATGTTTAAGTATTCTAATAGGTAAATTCAATCTGTAGATCCCATAATTTTATGCTTTTTAAAAGCACCTTTAATGGAATTTTTTTTTTTTTTTTAAGATTTTATTTATTTTTAGAGAGGGGAAGGGAGGGAGAAAGAGAGGAGAGAAACAGCAATGTATGGTTGCCTCTCACATGGCCCTCACTGGGGACCTGGCCTGCAACCCAGGCATGTGCCTTGACTTGAATCGAACTGGGACCCTTTGGTTCCCAGCCCGCACTCAATCCACTTAACTATACCAGCCAGGACTTTAATGGAATATTTTTACAATTATTTCTTTTATGCATAATTTGGTAGAACTTTATTGACTATTTGAATTATTTTCTAATGTTTACACTCCTTAATTAAAATTAAGATAGATTGTTTTTTAAATTCTTAATATGTGTTTTGTGATGTAAAATAAGTATGTACCATAATAAAGCATGTATTTCATCACCAGGATTAAGTTTTGAACAATATAAAAATATTAAGCTCTGGTTTATTAAAAAAATTAGGCATTTAACCCTTCTCAAGTCAGATGGTATAATTAATGTATTAAAAGTAAGGTGTCATCAGATGAAGGCTCACAAACTGTTTACACAGTGAAACTGAAATTTGGATCCCATTGAGAACATATATGTTGGTTTAGTTCACTGACATGAGGGAAAAGACTTAGCAAATTGGAAAATGTTAAAAAAAAAAAAAGATACTCCGACTCTGACATATTATTTTCAGATTCAACTATTTGTATGCCATACTTGGCATTTTATTTGGAATTGGATATTTTTATTGGTCAGATTTACTGCTCCGACCTCCTAATCTTTCGTCTTTGGGAATCTGGGTTTTTAATTTTATAGCCACAAATCTTACCTGATAAGTATTTCTGCTACTGTGAGCTTGGTGTTCCATCCTTACAGATGCCACAGCTGTGACATTGAGTCTGCAGCAATCAGCTGCTTTATGGGAACTCTGACCTTACCAGTTGTACTAGTGGGAGTGAGTAAAGGGAGTAAAGGTTGCATTGCCAGGACCAGTGGCATAAGTGTGTGAATGAATGAATGCCAATTTAGTAGAATATTAATGAAATAAAGAATTAAGATCAAATGAAAAGATGACTATGCTAGATGAATTGTACAGAAAGTATTAAACATACTAACTGGAAATATTTCTCTTTAGATGGAATCTGCCTGTGTTTCGATTCATGAAGCTCTGAAGTCTGTCATTGACTATCAGACTCATTTCCGTTTGAGAGAAGCTCAAGGCCGAAGCCGAGCAGAAGATCTGAATACGAGAGTGGCCTATTGGTCAATAGGAGAAGCCCTCATTCTTCTCGTGGTTAGCATAGGGCAGGTTTTTCTTCTGAAAAGCTTTTTCTCAGATAAAAGAACCACCACAACTCGTGTTGGATCATAACTACGTTTTGAGAATTGATGCACCATTGCCACTGTAATATTGCTGTCCTCTAATTAATTTTAGATACTGAAGAACTTACTATTGGCAACATTTTAAAAACCTTACTCATACACTTATTTGGGGGGATGTGCAGTGAATATCCCCAAACTGTGGAAAGGACACCTTTTTTAATTTGTAAAGGTATAAAAACTTTGGAACTTATTTTGGGCTATTCATGTTAAATATTCAACACCAATGATCTACGCTTTTCTTGGTTGTTTATATCTACTCTTCGCACACTAAACTTTGGTATTTTGATTCCTTTTTGCCATTTAAAAATACTTTTCTTATAGGTAGTGGATATTTTTAAAATCTTCAATTTAATATCTACATATGTTGTGGAGGAAGAAAATTGCCTTTTAATTGTTTATAGTAAATAAGGTTTTGATTTTCAGAAAACCAAATGTGATTAGCTGTAGCCCAAGCCCTATTCTGCACTGTTTAATTTTTATGAGAGGAAAGTCTACCATAGAAATGTTTGTTAATATTGGTATAGTTTTAAATTGATACATCATGGTATAACTTATTTTTCACTAGCTTGGAAAATGTCAGGTTTTGTTTGGGGGGGGGTTGATATATAACCAGATGTTGTTTTTTTTTTTCATAAATACATTCTTCCCACACAGAAAATAGTGTGTTTCAGTAACATCATGGAGTTTAAACAGGCCTTAAAGATCAGACTGTCATACCAGATAGAATAAATACAACATAGTTTAAGATACTTCAGTGTTTTATAGTGCACGGGTAAATGAAATTAAGAAAAAGTTTAGTGAGTTACCTGCACACATTACATTTTCAGTGCTTTTACAAAGAAAAAAGGTGATCTGTTTCATTTAAACATTAAATTGGCTGGTTCTTGCCCTTATACGGCTTTACTGATTTTGAGTCATTCCCAGCTTAAATTGACAGTTATAATATTATTATCTTAAAGGTGCCATACATTTAGTCCCAATAGGTGTAATGCACTGAGAAGTTAGTTTTTGGGTTTTTTTTATTTTCTATTTTCTTCTTTCTCTTTTGTCTTGCACATGTAATTTGTATAATCTCTGGTTAGAATTCCTAAAATGATTTAAAAATTTAGAACACTGTGTGTGTTTTTTATTTGATAATCTTCATTGATTGTACTGCATTTAATGACTATTAAATAGCTCATATTCTGTACATTATATGGTTTAGAATGTGTTTGTATTTTATAGCTTGTATAGATTGAGCTGACTGAAATAAGATTTTGTTTTAAGTATTCTAAGATAGAACCCAAGATACTGCAAAGTTGTATAGGTGTTTCAAGCTTTTCTGCTCTTTGAAAAAAATGGAAAAAATTTGAAAAAACTGCTTTTTGTCATGCCTCCCTCCCTCACCCAAAGGTGAGAAGTGCTGAACAAGACTTATGTTGTAGAGACTTTGATATGTGGTACCATAGAATACTGATTAGGTAGCAATTCCAGTCACCACTACTGACTAAAAGTTAACTCAATTTTAAGCTGTCTTAAAATGCATATGTACACTACTGCATGTAAGAGCAAAAGGAATTCAAGTTGTCATGCTGGCTAATTTCAAATGCTGCAGTGTAGCAAAGGATAAACATATTTTCAACTTCAGCTCTTTAATTCTAGAATTTTTGAAGACCAAATAGTTAATCCTTAATAACAGATTAAGAACTGAAGTTTAAAATTTTGCAGCTTTATCTCTTTGGATTCTTACATTGGAGTTGCCCTGCAGCTTTATATGTTCCTCTATATTTAGTTTTGAACCTTTTCAGCACTAATGTTAATGTGGTTCATAAGCACGGATGTACGTTAAATGTCCTTTCTGGTTACCTGTCTGCTCCGTTATGTTCAGCTACTTAGACCGTAATTAAGCAGAGTCAGGTACCATCAGTGTGCTGAGTTTGGCATAGATAATGCAGTTATTTCATCTGTGCCTATCAAAACTTCTTAATATTAGACTATTTCTACAAATAACTTTTGATGAAACTATTGAAATATATTAAAATGTTTGAAATCACCACTGTTACCTGTTGTACAAAATAGTGCAGGCTTAATCTAGTCTGTATGTAACTGGTTAACGTTTGATGGCTGTCTATACTCAACTGGGTATGTATATATATAAATGAAAGAATACATATCTATACAGACATAAATGTTAAGTAAACTTTTTTCTTCCTCCTAATATATAAGTTGTAGCTCATCTTTTCTCTTTAATTCTTTTGTAATTTGATGCGACAGTTTAAATTTCCCAAATATTTATATTTGGACCAGTGGCTGAGAATATATATTTAAACATCATTAGCTGTATATATTTTTAAAGTAAATAATGGAAAGGAACTTGATATACAAGTTTATACTAAAATTTCAACTGTGAAGATACAAGATTACTTTGCTAATAATCTAAACCTTTTTTCTAAAAAGAAACAAATGGTGTGTGGTTCGTAACTTTCCTTCTGGCTTGATGCTAATCAACTTTGAAAATACGATGGACTGAAAAGCAATTTTATTCTTTGAAAGATTTCATTTAAATCTCTGTACTAGCCATATTTGCTTCAGTTTATAAGTGTGTAACATCTATAGTTAAATAGGACAAAGCAGATCTTATGACTGTTGTTTTCAAAAATTAAATTAATATATAAATAAATCAGGCTTTTCATTTATTTTTGAAAAAACATTTCTCTAAACAAATGATGGTTCTGTAGGATTGCCTCAATCAATTCTTGTAGAATAAAAATATTTTTCAACAAGCTGATTTGTTTTTGTTAGGATTTAAATTTTTTTAAAGCTCTTTATGAACTTGGAGCTTGGAATATATTTTTGTAGCAAGAGAGTGATTATTTATTTGGTTTTTCATCGAAACATTTTAGGGACTGGCCAAGAAAAAAAATTAAAGAAGAGAAATACAGTTATCTCCCACTTTTCAAAAGTTTATGTATGCCACTTCATTTTTACGAAAGATCTATATTACATGTACCTGTTTTTGCTAACTGGAAGAAATCCAGATTTTCCTTCTATGCGAAATGGTGAAAAGTGAAAACAGCATTCAGCATTTGTTTTGCAGGGAGCCCTTACACAGGCCGCATGCACCCTGCGCAGTGCGAGTGGCGCTGCTTTTGTTCTATGTTAGTATTGTTTTAGGTTGTATGTGTTATTTGGTAGGTTATTTTATGGGTCTGGAAACAAAGTTTTTTCCATTTAAGTGGTAATTTCTTCTTTGCTTTACCTCATTTCTGCTTAGGAAAGTTTTCATGGAACATTCTACTTTCAGATAGAAGGGGAAATTTGTACCACCTCTAAACTGCCTCATTTTTAACATTTTTGCATTTCTTACTGAAAGTTTGGGTGAAAGCAGTTAAGTCTTCAGTTCTCTGAGAAGCTCGTAGTTTTTAAGTAAATTAGCCTTAGGTTGTATAATGCCAAGGTGCTTCAGTTTTTTTCTTTCCCTTTATTAATGTAGACATAGGGCACATTGTGGTTTCTGGGCACAATTCTACAAAAATAAGTAACAGTTATTTTAGGTTAACATTTATTGAATGCTTACCCTGTGCCAGGTGCTGTGCTAAATATTTTACTTGTATTGATGCATACCATCTTTGCAATAATCCTGTGAACTAAGGAATTCCCGTTGTGCCGGCGAGAAAACACGGAAGCAGAGAGAGGTTAGGAAAACTGCTCATATCACAGTAGTTGGCAGAATCTGGATACAAACCATGCATCTGGTTCCAGAGCCAGGCTGGTTTCTCAACCACCAGGCAGTACTGCCTTACAAACACCAGTTAAAGGATAGATCTCTGAAGGTTTAACTGTCTTGATTTCAGTGTAGCTCAATATTGGTTCAGAGCTTTAGTGTCAAGTTCAAATCATGGTTTTGTGATAGTCTGCTAGAAGTTTCAAAAAGTAACAAAATAGTCTGACCTCCAGGAACATAACTTAGTTTGGGGAGGCCAGATAACGATATAAGCAAGTAATGTTACATTAAGTAGTGAAGCAGAATGGCCTTGAAGGGGCCATTCAGTGGCCACCTTAGCTGCTAAGGCATTTACAGGGTGCTATAGAAGGAAGAAATCACAGGGTCTGGCTTCCTTGAGTGTGGTTGGTATGGTACATGGATGTCTTGCATGAGATGGACAGCAATTTGAACATTGCAACTGAAGTGTCAAGCTGTGCTTGGGCGTGATAATGTTATACAGTTACATGTTTATGATTTTGTAGCGTAAGATTTTGTGATAAAAAGGGGACATTATTTGTGCTGGACCCTGTATATAGGTTGGAAGACTTACCCTAAAAGTTTAACTCTGCCCACAGGGGATGTCCATGGTTGTCCAGCTAGGCCAACAATTGAGTGGAGTAAACTCTGATTCAGGGATATGGACTATTAGCCAGTACCCATTGCTAAAGGTTGGAAAAATGTGTTCTTTAACTTTGTTAATAAAGGTGATGATCTCTTGTCCATCTCAGTTGTTTCCAAATTCTGGAGGTAAATACAGAATGTTATCCCTAAACTATCAAATGTTCTATTTTTCACTCTATTTTTTCCATTTTATCTATAAGATATCATTAGAAATTACCACATTTCTAACTGAGATTGAGAAGTAACACTGGTCTGGCCTAATCTGTTTTTAGTATTGGTATTTGCTAGTGATTACTCCTACCTTAAAAAGAATTTGAGAAATAATGATTCTGAGAGTAAATGCACCCATCATCCCACCATCCATTCTGATGTTTTTTGGTTATTTTTATAGGTATATATATATATATGTTTTTAAAAAATTGGTATTATCCATAATAAATTTTCAAACTTGAAAACTGAAATCTGCCATAATACAGAAGAGGGTATTAAACATGTGCAGGTTAAAGAGAAGTAAAATTACAAAGCACAAGCTGATAGAACCAATGCCCAGTTTAAGAAATTCAGCATTGCGAGCACCACAGCAAAATGTTCCTGTGTATCTTCTCCTGATCACATACCTGAACGTCTCCAGAGATAACCAATGTTCTGCTTGTAATGAAAATATTTTCTTACTCTTTAAAACTATTTTTACCAGTTATGTTTAATAAATCTTCTTAAACTACTTTAAAAAATTATTTCCGAAGATCACAGATACTTTTAGAAATACAAAATCACATGCTTGAGGATTTTGGCAATAGCGAAGTCTCACTTGCTGTGCTTGTCTCTGAATCAGCCTGTAACAGTTCAGTATGGTCTATAGACCACACTTTGAATAATACTGATAGCTACATTCCTGAAAAATGTATTTTTTTAATCAGGCAAAAAGTAAACTTTAATAAGTAAAATTTAATGAGCAATAAACTTTTAATAGAATATTACATGTATTATATTGTGACTTGCTAAGTCATCCATGTTGATGCATATGGCTGTAGTTTGTTGTCACTATCCATTATATGAATGTCCTATACACAGTTACGTGTTTTCTACTTAATGGCGTTCGGATTGTTTCATGTTTTTTTGCTATTATGAACAAATCCACTATGAACATTTTTGTATATGTGTCCTATTGCACATGTGTATGATCTCTTGAGAGTACATCTAGGAGTGGAATTATTTGCTTATAGAATGTGTATATCTTCATCTTTACTAGGTAAGGTCTACCTTTTTTTTTTTTTTTAAGATTTTATTTATTTTTAGAGAAAGGGGAAGGGAGGGAGAAAGAGAGGGAGAGAAACTGCAATGTATGGTTGCCTCTCACATGGCCCTCACTGGGGACCTGGCCTGAAACCCAGGCATGTGCCCTGACTGGGAATCGAACCTGGACCCTTTGGTTCCCAGCCCGCGCTCAGTGTACTGAGCTACACCAGCCAGGGCAGGTCTACCTTTCTTAAAACAATTGTATCAGTTAGTGCTGTCACCAGCATGTTGGAAGCTTCCACATTTGGTATTGTCAGACTTGAAACCTTTTGAAAATCTTCTGGGTATTTCTGTTACTTATAGACATATGTACATATGTTAAAGAATATACCGCATCATTGTTTAATCTACATTTCCTTGAGATTAATTTTTTTTTCATGGGTTTCCATTTTGACTTTCTTGTAAAATCCCTGTTCAAATTATTTGCCCGTTTTTAAAAAGAGGATTGGTTTGACGTTTTTCTGTTAACAGGATTCCTTCATGTATTCAAGAGACTAATCCTTTGGTTATAACTATTTCAAATATCTTCTCAGTCTGTTTTTATTTTTCTGTTCCTAGTAAAATGTATCACTCTTTTTTCTGTATTGGTGTTTCTATATCTTGTTTAAGAGATTTCTCTATCCTGAGGTCATGAATATCTTCTCCTATGCCATGTTCTAAAATATGCATAATTTTGTCTTCTACTTGAATTGAGTTTTGTACAAGATAAGGTAGGTAACCAGGTTTCTTTTTTAATTTCTTGGCAGCTCATCTATATTGATTTGTAATGCCAATTTGGTCATCTAGTAAGTGCCCATGTTTACACGAGTCTTTATTCTTGTGCTTTCTGATCTATTCCATTGATCTGTTAGTCCTTATACCAGTAACATACTGTATTCATGACTAAACCTTTTTAAATTCTTTTTTTTAAATAATATATTTTTTAAAGATTTTATTTATTTATTTTAGAGAGAGGGGAAGGGAGGGAGACAGAGAGAGAGAAACAGCAATGTATGGTTGCCTCTCACATGACCCTCACTGGGGACCCGGCCCGCGACCCAGGCATGTGCCCTGACGGGGAATTGAACTAGGACCCTCTGGTTCCCAGCCCGCGCTCAATCCACTGAGCTACACCAGCCAGGGCTTAAATTCTTTTTTTAAAAAATGGATTTCAGAGACAGAGAAACATCGATTTGTTCCATTTATTTATGCATTCATTGATTTATTCTTGGACGTACCCTGACTGGGGATGGAACCTGCAACCTTAGAGTATCAGGATGATGCTCCAACCAACTGAGCTACCCGGCCAGAGCTTAAATTCTTGTTATTTGGGAAAACTGGTCTTTCTTTATACCTTGTTTTTCAAAATTTTGGCTATCTGGTTTTTTTCACTTTTGTACAAAATTTAGCATTAACACAAGTATCAATAAAACAAAATAAGTCTCTTAGGCTTTTGATTGGAATTGTATTTAATTTATGAATAATTTCCTCTTTATAATAGTGCATTTTCCAGTGAATGAACATATTCTTCCATTGGTAAGGTCTTAGATCTTTTGATGAAGTTTTGTAATTTTCTTCACAGAAGTACAAATTTATGTATTTTGTTCAATTAATCTCATTGTTTTTAATATTTTTGATGCTATTATAAAAGGTCCCTTTAAATTTTTTTATTTTTTTGCTGTTGTTGGCATATTGATATACAATTTTTAATTTGATTTTTCTATTCAATTCTGACAATTCATCTGTAGATTCTTTTGGACTTTATGTGTACAATTGTATCATCTACAAGTCAGGACAAATTTGTCTTTCTGTTTCCCAATATCTTCTGTTACTTATTTTTTTCTCATGTAATTACATTTGCAGGGATCTTCAGTAGGATGTTGAATAGAAGTCATAATAGGCTTTTTTTGTTTTGTTGCTGTTCTCTGGGAATGCTTTCAAGGTATCTTATAAGCAATTTATGGTATTTTTTATTAAATTTAGAAATTTCCCTGCTAGTCTAAGTTTGCTAAGATTTGTTTTTATAATCATTAAGTTGAATATTATTGAAAGTGTTTCTGTACTTATTGAGAAAAATCATTTTCTCCACCTTTATTCTCTTAATGTGGTCAGTTACACGGATTTGTTTCCTATCATTAAACCCACTTTCTTTTCTTGAGGTAAAACCAATCTTGCCATGATGTGATTTATTTGTTTTTAATAGCTGGATTTGGTTTAAGATTTTTGCTTAATATCAATATTGTATAGCCTTAAAACATGAGTTGGAGAGTGACTTGCTTTCCGTATTATCTGGAAGAGCTTCTATAAGATTTGCATTACTTCTATCTTGAACTAGAAGAAAATTAGAAATCTTTGGTGGAGTGTGTTTGGGGTCTGGCATCTTTGTGGGATACTGATTCAATTTTATTATTGATAAGAGTATTTCATGTAATATTGGTAAATTGAATATTCCTAAAGATGTGTTTATTTCATCTACATTTTCAAATTTATCAGCACAATGTTATTCCTGTTCTCTTTTTAACATGTCAGATCTGTAATTATGTTCCCCTTTTCATTTCTGATACCATTATTTGTATCTTTTCTACTTGACCAGTCTTACCAGAGATTTATCACTTTTATAGTTTTTTACAAAGAGCAAATATTTTGGTCATTTTCTTATTATATATTTGTTGTCTGTGTCATTGATTTCAGCTTTTTCATGATTTCTATTTTTCTAGGTTGAGTTTAATGTCATATTTCTATATTCTTGGGTATTTAGTGCAAATTTTCAACCTCCTAATACATATTTAAATTTAATATATATTAAAACTATACATTTCCCTCTAAATCCTACTTTAGTTCTATGTTAGTTTTCTATGCTATGCAACAAATTACAACAAATTGTCAGTTTCAAACACCATACTTTTATTATCTCACAATACCAATGGGTCAAGAGTCTGGGCAAACCTTAGCTGGGTTCTTTGCTCAGGGTCTCACAAGGCTACAATCAAGTAGTCACTTGGACTGTGTTCCCATCTGGAGCTTGGTGTCCTCTTAACTCATCAGGTTGTTCACGAAATTCATTTCCTTGCAGCTGTAGAACTGAGGCCTTCAGCCACTCGAGGCTTCCTCTCCACTTAAGCAGTTCACATCGTTACTGCTTGCTTCTTCCAGGCCAGCAGGAGAGAGAGTCTGCTGTGTTGAGTCTCTTCTTTCAGGAAAGGCCTGACAGGATTTTCTGATTAGGTCAGCCACCCAGAATAATGGCCATGGGGGAGGGGGGTGTCCGTCCACAGGGCGCCCCCTACCCCCTTCCCTGGCCGCCACAAATGAGAATAAGTCTACCAAGACCTGGTCTGCTTGGGGATGAAAGGTGGCCAATCTCAGAGGAGAAGGGCCAGGAGCCTGTTCCTCGATGGGCTTTTATTGGGTTTATTTGCATAGGAATACAGTGTGTATTCGTAAAGCTCATCAATCATTGTCAGGCGGTATTGATCAAACAATAGATAACAGTCAAAGAACTCAGGGCTTATTTTGAGTCAGCATCAGATAGCTAAAGGGCCATAAAACTTTGGGAAACAAACGCATTTTATGCTTGTACCCTTATCATTTAAATTGACAGTGCTAGCAACGTAGGTTTCACTTGATTTTATGCATTCTTTCTTAGGCTTGATCGCCCCCCCCCCACACCCCGGGGAACCCGCCCTTTCCAGCACAGGGCTGCACCCACCTCCAGCATTGTTTCAGGCTTAAGTCAGGCAGGGGAAGTAATGCAGCCAAGAGATTAGGAGACTTCTTGCAGACAGAATGAGGACTCAGGCTATGTCAAAGCCAAGGGGCGAGGGCCCATCACTCCCTTTTTCTATAGCCCCCCAAGTCCTCCCCTGAGGGCCCCTTCATGACCATGTCTGTCTTAGGTTGTCCCTCCTTTGAGAAATCTTACCTGTCATTGGCAAGTGGGCCATGTGCTTGGGGCCAAGCAGGGTGAAGTAAAGGGGACAGAGGCAGTACCCCTGCCATGGAGATAAGCTTTGTCTCCTTAGTGGCTTAGGGTCCCAAGGTCTCTCACTCAGCCTTAGCCATGGGGGATTACGGCTTCTGAAACCAGGTAGGGCGGTTCCCAACAGCTGTTCAGAGTCAACTGAATAGGGACCTTAATTACATCTCCAAAATATTTTTACCTTTACCATATTCTGTTGGTGAGAAGCAAGTTATAAGGTCTGACCACAATGAAAGTATAGATATGGGGATGGGGAAGGATTTCAGGGGCCATCTTAGAATTCTGCCTACCTACTACAAGCTCCATTCTACAAGACTTGATACCTATCATTTGCAAATATATTTTCCCATATGGTTGGTTCCCTTTACATTTTACTGCTGTTATCTTTAGCCGTGGAGAAGCTTTTTATTGCAATGAGGTCCCATTTGTTTATTCTTTTCATTATGTCCCTTGCTCTAAGGGACATATCAGTGAAAATAATTGCTGTGTGGAATATTTGAGATTTTCCTGACTATGTTCTCCTGTAGGACTTTTATGGTGTTGCAAGTTATATTTAAGTCTTTTATCTACCTTGCATTTATTTTTGTGTGTAGTATAAGTTGGTGATCAAGTTTTATTTTTTGCATGTAGCTGTCCAGATCTCCCAACACCAATTATTGAAGAGGCTATTTTTACTGCATTTTATGCTTCTTCCCTCTTTGTCGAATATTAATTGACCATAGAGACTTGGGTTTATTTATGGGCTCTCTATTCTGTTTCATTGGTCAAGGGTTTGATTTCCAAAATATATAAAGAACTCACATGACTCCATTCTATGAAGATGAACAATCCTATTAAAAAATGGGCAAAGGACCTGAACAGATACTACTCCAAGGAGGACATATAGAGGGCCCAGAGACATATGAAAGGATGCTCAACATCACTAGCCATCAGAGAGATGCAAATTAAAACCACAATGAGAAACCACTTCACACCTGTCACAATGACCATGACAAACAAATTAACAAACAAGTGCTGGTGAGGCCATGGAGAAAAGGGAACCCTCGTGCACTGTTGGTGGGAAGGCAGACTTGGTACAACCACTGTGGGAAACAGTATGGAATTTACTCAAAAAACTAAAAATGGAACTGCCTTTTGACCCAACAATACCACTGCTGGGATTATATCCTAAGAATCTTGAAACACCAATTCAAAAGAACCTATGCACCAAAATGTTCATAGCAGCACAATTTACAATATCCCAGTGCTGGAAGCAACCTAAGTGCCCACCCATAAATGAGTGGATCCAAAAACTAGTACATTTACACAATGGAATACTACACGGCAGAAAGAAATAAGGAGCTCCTACCCTTTGCAACAGCTTGGATGGATCTGGAGAGCATAATGCTAAGTGAAATAAGCTAGGCCATGAAAGACAAATACATATGATCTCACCTATAAGTGGAACCTAATCAACAAAACAAAGCAAGCAAAATACAACCAGAGACATTGAAATAAAGAACACACTGGCAGTAACCAGAGGGGAGGAGGGAGAGGAATAATGAGGGAAAATAGGGGGAGAGCCATCAAAGATCATATGATGTATATGATATATAAAGGACCCATGGACAAAGTCAAAGGGGTGGTAAGTTCAGGGGTGGGAGGGGCGGGGGGTGTGGTGGGGTAAAAATGGAGACAACTGTGCTTGAACAACAATTTAAATAAAAGACTTGATACCAATTTTACTTAATCAATTTCAAAGAATTTTCTGATTTTATTATTCTAATTTGACCCATAGATATTATTTGGAATTATAATTCTTAATTTCCAAACATAAGTATTTAAGTTCTGTTTTATTACTGATTTCTAACATAATTGCAGCATTGTGATCAGAGAGCATATTCTCTATTATTCAAATTATTTGAAATTTATGGGCAATTGCTTTATGATTCCATTTACCTTTCTCTCAATTTATGTGTTGTCATATATTTTGTATACCTTTAAATGTAAGTTATTACTATTTTATGTATTCAATATTCATTTAGATTTACCCATATGTTTGCCACCTTCTTTGCTCTCTGTTCCTTGCTGCTCTTTAAGCTTCCATCTGGAATAATTTTTCTTCTGCATGAATACATTTAGAATGTCCTTTAGTGCAGGTCAGCTGATAGCAAATTCATTTCACTCTTCTTTTGAAAATGTCTTTATTTTGCCTTCATTTTTTAAGGAAATTTGTGCTGTGCATAGAATTCTCTTTGGATAAGTATCTTGAAGTATCTTCCTATTGTCTGTTGACTTTCATTTTGTTATGAAGACATCAGCTATCTGTTGCCTTATTGAAACTAATCTTTTTTCCTTTGGCTACATTCAAGATTTTCTCTTTGTGTTTGATTTTTCTGCAATTTCCTTGCTGTAAGTGATATCATTGTATTTTGTCACTGGGTTTTTTGGCATCTTGTATCTGTGGATTGATATGTCATTTCTGGGAAGTTTTCGGCTATAATTTCTTTAAATGTTGCCTCTCTCTAATATGCTCTCTCCTTGCCTTCTTGGATTTCTAAACGTATGTTAGACCTTCTTGGTGTATATCCTATATCTACTTTTCTTCTATATGTTCTGTATTTATTTTCTCTGCGTCATCTTAGATTCTGATATAGCTTATAAATCATGAATTCACTTTTTAGCTGTTTTTAATCTGCCATAAGACATTCATTGAGTTCATAATATGTTTTTATATTTTTTAATTCCATTTTTCTATTAGGTTCTTTTTTTTCTTATGTGCTCTGTTATTTTTTATGTCATCGAGTTTCTTGCTGCATTTTTTTAATCCTCACCTGAGGATATGTTTATTGATTTTAGAAAGAGAGAAAGGGGGAGAGAAAGAGAGAAACATTGATGTGAGAGAGAAACATTGATTGATTGCCTCCTATATGTGCCCCAACCAGGAACCAACATGCAACCTAGGTACATGCCCTGACTGGGGATCGAACCCACAACCTTTTGGTATATGGGGTGATTTCCAACCAACTAAGCTATCCAGCCAGGCCTTGCTGCATTTTTAAAGTGAGGATTTTATTTCCATGGATTATCCTTTGTGTCTGACAATTCCAGTGTGTACAGCCTGCTGTGATTCTTTTTGTGGATCTGTAGTTCATATTGCTTCTAGTTAATGTAGTCTTGGTTATCCTTGTACTTCATTATCTTTGGTTGTTTACTTGAAAAACCTAAAAAAAAAAAATACAGGAATAATTTAAGATCTGGGATGATTTTATCTTCCTTAAGAGGTTTTTGGGTTTTGTTGTTTATTTGTATCTTATATAAATTAACTCATTTATTAAAACCTAGCAATTATTTCAAATAACAAAGCTTCTACTGATTTTTAGTTCCTTCAGTCTTCTGATGGCAGACTTTACTGTGGTGCAGAAGTGATCATGCAGGTCCAGGTACCACCAGCTATTATCTTCATGCAAGAACTATAGTGCCACATCCCCGCAGCTCATCTCTTCATCTTGGTTTTGCTATAGAAAGAGCAAATGTACTTGATGTGCTGGCTGATCTCAATTTTCTTCACCATTTTCTTGAGGGAGGCACCGTAATGGGTCTCGTATTTACCAACAATTCTGACTTTCTTGCTGTGTTTAGCATTGTCACTGCAAAGTAGGTTTGAGCTCAGAGAAAGAGGTTTTTTTGTTCTTTCTGCCAGGTATCTGAGGTCACAGTCTGGAACTTAGGCTTTAGATTTTCTGTGCCCTTCTAGATGACCCACTGAACTTCAGTGTGTACCCCCCACTCCAGGATACAGCACTGACTTGGGTCTTGGTCTAAAATAAGAGGTGTTTTCTCCACTTGGATACTAAACCCAACCCTTGTCTTTCCAACTCTGGTTGTTGATGAAAAGACAACTCTACCTCTCAGCTACTTTCTCTAAGATTGGCAATCCACCCCAAGGGCATAAGTAGCTTTGGAACTGCTTCCTGAACTCCTATCCTGTCCCTCAATTTGACTTGGGAAATTCTAGCTCTTACATCCTCAAAAAGATACTTACTGTTTTTCATTTTCAGGGGAACATTGATCCAAATAACCTGTTTTCTGTTTCCTCATTAGCCCTTTTCAGAAATTCAAGGTTACATCTTGGTCATGAATAAAATGTGCAACTTCTGTACTTTTTTTCCTATGTCACCCTTGGGTGACTCATAGAGTTCAATTTCTCCCAGATGATATCTTCTTATCAGTGGCTCATTTATTTTTTCAACAAATATTCATTTAGTGCCAGGTATATTCTGTCCTTTTTTCTAGAACTAGAGCAGGGGTGTCCAACCTTAAGGCATCTCTGGGACACACTGGAAGAAGAGTTGTCTTGGGCCACACATTAAATACACAAACACTAATGAAAACTGATAAGCAAAACTACGATCCATGCATAATTTTTGTGATATCAGCCACGACAGATAAACATAAATGTCCTCACATACTAACCCTAATTATGCAGCGACCCTTTCAATAATCTTTTATAATCATCGAGCAGGTCCTAAGTTTGTGATCACTAATATAGAAAAGTAAATACCTAAGTAATAACATGTCATTCATGATTTTTTATTGTAAAAGAAAAGAGGGCAACATAAAACTAGTGGGATGTTTGACACTGTATTTGAGAAACTAGTGCATCAGTATCTGGTTTGATAGAAGTAGTTGCAATTCTTAATGAGTTCTCAGGGTGCTTGTCAGGTATTTTTGTTCTAATTTTACTCCTATCACTCTTGAAAATAGTTGCTTGCAAATGTAGGTGCTGCCAAATAGCAATGACACGAATAAGGCATGATTGTGAAGCAAGGGATATTCATCTCTGGGAAGACAGGGCCTACAAAAATCCAGTAAAGAGACTCCATCAAAGTTTTCTTTAAGTTGAGTGTCAGATTGCAGCTCTATGTGTTCCATTTGAAAATTGGCAGGTAATACATCTATGTCAACTGAAAATGGAGTTGCAAACATAGCAAAATATTGATTACTTTTCCAGAAATCTTGAAACCTGTTTTCAAATTCTTGTGTCAAATCAAAAAGCAAGGCTGCATTTTTCACTGTTCACAGGGCTGTGTTTAGCCAACATGTTGAAATGCATAACATTGTTTGCCTTAATTTGAGCTTGCCATAATTTCAGTTTTATTTGGAATGTTGTTATGGTTTGAAACATGATATTGATAAATTGGTTTTCACCTTGAAGATGCATGTTTAACTCATTTAAATGAGCAGTTAAATCCACTAAAAATGCTAAATCGGTAAGCCAGTTTTCATCATCAAGTCCTGGCACAAATTTGTTTTTGATACCATAAAGAGCAGCATGTTGCAAAGCATAAAATCTTTTCAACATTTGGCCTTGACTTAGCCATCATACTTCTGAGAAGTAAATGATGTCGCCATAGTCAGCATCAATACTTTTCAGGAATTCCTGGAATTGGCGATGAGTCAATCCCTTGGCTCTTATGAAATTCAGTCTCAATGATGATTTACATGACATTATCCATTTTTAAAGCTTTTGTGCATAAATATTTTTGATGTACAATGCAGTGATACTTCATCAAATGTGAGTTTTGGGGGCAATTGCATCATCTTCTATTAATTATACAAGTACCTCTCTCTTACCCCCCATCGCCAGGGCAATCTCAGTAACTATACCAGATATGTTGACAATGGACAAAACTGCTTTAACATATTTTTTACTGCTTCATATGAATCTCTTGATTTAGTTGTGTCTTAAAGGCACTAAAGAAGCCATTTCTTCAGTGACATATTCATCATCAATACCGCTAATAAAAATGGCAAGTGGAGCCATATTTGTAGCATTGGTGCTATCATCCATCACCAAAGCATAAAATTTAAAATTAGCAGTCCTGCTCTCCAAACTTCTTTTTTTTTTTTTAAGATTTTATTTATTTATTTTTAGAAAGAGGAGAAGGGAGGGAGAAAGAGAGGGAAAAACAGTAATGTATGGTTTCCTCTCACATGGCCCTCACTGGGAACCTGGCGTGCATCCCAGGCATATGACCCTACTGGGAATTGAACAAGGACCCTTTGGTTCCTAGCCCATGCTCAGTCCACTGGGCTACACCAGCCAGGGCTCCAAACTTCTTTTGATAGATTTTTCCAATTTCTTCAATTCACCTGGCTATAGTGTGGTGAGACAAACTGATTTCAGAAATATCCCTCTTCAGGGAAAATTATGTCTGCCATACTCTATACATTGCTTAAACTCACCATCAGTAAATGGTTTTGATTTTTTTTGCTGTTAAATATGCTATCACATAACTAGCTTTTACAATGGAATCCACCCAAGTTATAACTTTTTGAAAAAATTTTTGTTGAGCAGACTTCTTTTTAGTTCTGCTGTTTCATCCTTATGACACAATCCATATGCATTGAAATTGGCAGCATGTTTTTTGCATATAATGCCTTTTCAAATTATAGTCTTTGAAAACTTGCATAAATTCCTTGCAAATTAAGCAGAGTGCCTTACTATTTCCCTCTGCAAAAAAGTAGTCATCTGTCCACTTTTCATTGAACAATCTTCCTTCCTCTGTAGTTTTTCTTTTGGGGGGGTTCCTTTTTCTTTTGATATGTAGAAGCCATACTGGTATTAAAAAAATAATAATAGGGCCCTGGTGTAGCTCAGTGGATTAAGCGCGGGCTGCGAACCAAAGGGTCGCCAGTTCGATTCCTAGTCAGAGCACATGCCTGGGTTGCAAGTCAGGTCCTCAGGGGAGCCACGTGAGATGCAACCACACATTGATGTTTCTCCCCATCTATTTCTCCCTCCATTCCCTTCTGTCTAAAAATAAATAATAAAAAATAATACATAATGATAATAGGGCTTCCATCCAAGATGGAGGCGTAAGTAGATACACTTCACTTCCTCAAACAACCAAAAGAAGGACGACAAATTTAAAAACAAAAAACAACCAGAACTGCCAGAAAATCGAACTGTATGGAAGTTCAACAACCAAGGACTCAAAGGAGCAACATTCATCTAGACTGGTAGGAGAGGTGGAGACAGGCAGCCAGAGCGGAGAGGACATGTGGCAAGGCAGCGGCTGGTGGTCCCACATTTGCTTGTGGGTAAACCGGGAGGAACAACTGGGGAGCAAGACAAACCGTGAAACCCATGGTTCCAGCCTGGGAAAAGAAGGCCTCAAAACCCCTGGATGTAGCCCTGGCTGGTGTAGCTCACTGAATTGAGCGTGGGCTGCAAACCAAAGGGTCGCTAGTTGGATTCCCAGTAAGGGCACATGGCTGAGTTGCAGGCCAGGTCCCCAGTGGGGGCCACATGGGAGGCAACCACACATTGATGTTTCTCTCCCTTTCTTTCTCCCTCCCTCCCTTCTCTTCTGTCAATAAATAAATAAATAAAATCCTAAAAACTGGACGTAAATACCTGTGGGGGTTGCAGAGGCGGGAGAAACTCCCAACCTCACAAGAGAGTTGGTTTGAGAGACTCACAGGGTGCTAGAATGTACACAAACTCACTCACCCAGGAATCAGCACCAGAAGGGCCCAGTTTGCTTGTGGGTAGGATGGGGAGTGACTGAAAGCCAGGGAGAGCCAAGCAAGGGGCATTGTTCCCTCTCTGACCCCTCTACCACATACAGTGCCACAATACAGGGAAGTGGGTTGCCCCGTCCTGGTGAATATTTCCAAGGCTCTGCCCCTTACAACTTAACAGGCACACCAAGACAAAAAAATATGGCCCAAATGAAAGAACAGATCAAAGCCCCTAAATAGAACTAATCAGTGAAGAGATAGCCAATCTATCAGATGCAGAGTTCAAAACACTGGTAATCAGGATGCTCACAGAAATGGCTGAGTATGGTCACAAAATAGAGGAAGAAGTGAAGGCTATCCAAAGTGAAAGAAAAATATACAGGGAACCAATAGTTAAGGGAAAGAAACCGGGACTCAAATCAACGATTTGTAGCAGAAGGGAGAAATAAACATTCAAGCAGAACAGAATGAAGAAACAAGAATTTTAAAAAATAAGGAGAGAATTAGAAACCTCTGGGACAACTTTAAATGTTACAACATCTGGTTCATAGGGGTGCCAGAAAGAGAAGAGGAAGAACAAGAAATTGAAAACTTACTTGAAAAAATAAGGAAGAACTTCCCCAGTCTGGCAAAGGAAATAGACTTCCAGGAAGTCCAGGAAGCTCAGAGAGTCCCAAAGGAGTTGGATCTAAGGAGGAACACACCAAGACACATCATAATTACATTACCCAAGATTAAAGAATAAAGGAGACAGTTACTTACAAAGAAGTTCCCATAAGACTATCAGCTGATTTCTCAAAAGAAACCTTGCAGGCAAGAAGGGGCTGGAAAGAAGTATTCAAAGTCATGGAAGGCAAGAACTTATATCCAAGATTACTCTATCCAGCAAAGCTATCATTTAGAATGGAATGGAAGGGCAGAGAAAGTGCTTCCCAGATAAGGTTAAGTTAAAGGAATTCCTTATCACCAAGCCCTTATTATATGAAATGTTAAAGGGACTTATCTAAGAAAAAGAAGATGTTCAAAAATATAAACAGTAAAAGGATAACAAACTCACAACTATCAACAACTGAACCTAAACACAAAAACAAACTAAGCAAACAACTAGAGCAGAATCAGAATCACAGAAATGGAGATCACATGGAGGGTTATCAGTGGGAAGGAGGAGGGGGGAAATGTACAGGTAACAAGAAGAATATGGTAGGTACAAAATAGACAGGGGGAGGTTAAAAATAGTATGGGAAATGGAGAAGCCAAAAAACTTAATATGTACAACCTGTGTACATGAACTTAGGGGTGGGAAGGCTTGTGGAGGGGAATAAAGGGTAGAAAGAAAAATGGGACAACTGTAATAGCATAATCAATAAAATATCATTTTAAAAATAAAATAAAAAAATAATAGATAAGGGACCTTATTTACTTTTACTGTGAAAATTAATTGACAGGAAAATAGGAAGCAAGGTTTGGGCCCTTCCACAGCTCTTCTGTCTGCCGATGCAGGGCAAGGTGGAGGGCCCACAGTAAATCGTGGCAGGTGATGTGTGAGGTGCCGTTGAGGTGTGGAAATACCTTTAATAATCAAATGAGAATGCTTACCTGACTTCCAAATAACATTGAACGCCCGATGTTGCAATGGTAGATTGAAATATTGATAATCGCTGCCTTGCTAAGTCATCGTGAGCACATGTAATGTCTGACGGTGTCAGTTCTACTGTCTGTGTTTGGAAGACAACACACTGAAACCACACACCATGTAAAATGGAAGCCACGCATGTGTACAAATAGCAAGAGTGTACGTACATTTATTTTACAGGACATTGTGACACGTAATCCCAAAAATCTCATAACATTTTATGTAAATTTACGATTTTGTCTTGGGCCTCATTCATAGCCATCTTGGCCTGCATGCAGCCCAAGGGCCACGGGTTAGACACCTCTTAACTAGAGAATAAAGAACTTACTATTTTGTTCTAGGAGTTAAACAACAAGCCAGCTTTTATATAAGAGGTTTTTAGCCTGGGATGAACCCTTTAAAATTATTTACAAGGTTCCACATGTATCTTCAGCCTTCTGGAGAAAGTGCGTGTCATTTTCATCACATTCTTGAAGGAGTCCACGACTCAAAATGTTTTAAAGAATAATTGTTCTGTATGATATTAGAGTAATTTTAGCTGTTTTCTATTAATATAAACATTTAATACTAAGATATTTTGTTAATTTATTCTGCATGGTGGGACTTGGAGGGTTGGATATTGATTAACTTTAAAACTTTCTACTGTTCAGTAGATGTTTGATAAACGTCAACTGTGTGCCAGGCAATGGGAATATTGAAGTAAATGTGATAGTTTCTTATTCTCAAGGCATCTGGACACAGGTCTCAAACAGAAAATCACAACATTAAACCTGAAAGTAGCCATTCTCAATTATTTGTGCTATAAGAATCACCTAGTCTACGTGTAGAAAATTCATCTTTTTCTGGTTTCTTCCCCTGACCCTGAAACTTTGATTCAATAGATCTGGGGTAAATCTCGGCATTCCTCCCAAGGTTCCATTGTAGCTGTTGTTATATATACCACATTTTGAGAAATAGTAAGCACTTTTGAAACACTATGTGCCTGTTGTACTATGTTCTCCATTCATGCTGTACAGTTTATTTACTCTTAACAATGTTTTTCCCCCATTTTACAGATGAAGAAATTGAAGCACCAATTTCACTCGCATAAGGTCACACAATCAGTGCTAGAACCAGGGTTCAAACACACACATATCTGTAGGAGCAGGCTTGTGTCTCCCATGAGTATATGTGACCTCCCAATCATACAGAGATGTGAAGAACTAATCTAGACCCTCAATAGCTCTCTCACTTCCAGGATCTTTCTATTAAATTGCAAGCCAATCCACTGGTCTGCTGCTGATCTGATGTGAGACCATGGCTTCAGACTAACAGAGCTGTGGG